>VDFB02202285.1:47731-65645 GCA_007258455.2 Sequoia sempervirens
TTCTTTTATAAACTGTCTTCGGGTATATATTTTAGTTATTATTTGTAGCTTTGCTATTAAAGACTTATATTTGACTATTTCTGTTTAAACTAATATTTCTAACTAATTTCCAATATGAACTGTTATATTTATTTTAACTACTCTTATTTTAATTTAATTTTACATCCATTTATTCTTATTTCAATATTAAAATGACTACCCAATTAAAAAAATAAAGAAATAGTTTATTTTAATTATTTAGTCTCTATAAACAACAATATTTAGTGTCTATAAACAACAAAAAGCACTAGGCGAGCTTGTGGAAAGGATAAGGGTGGGTGTGGAGCTCAAACCGGTCTCCGTTAATTCTCATTCCTCTGTGCAACCATGGGGGATTTAACAAAAGTGGAATGATTTTTATTAAGAAGGAACAAGGGAAGGAAGAGCATAAATTGCAGGGAGATTTAAGAGTAGGAAGAAGTGGTAAGAGGAGCCACCTAGTCAGGTATCCATTGTTGTTGGATAATTTGTATTAAAAATTAATATATATTACTATTTGTTTTGGATGAAAAGTAATCGTTATCCATAATACTCATCAAACAATAAACTTCTGTTAAACATATTAGCTGCCATCCCAAATTGGCTAAGAGGTTTTGATAAGGGGACTCAGTTCCAACTTGGGTGTTGGGTTTTCTATATTTCCAGCACATATCAGTATTTCTGGTGCTTATCAACATTTCCAACACATATCAGTTTCTCTCCAGTTTGAGCCTTTGGAACATCCCTTGCTATTTTTAATACAAGTACTAAAAATAATAAGTCTATTATGGGAATACTGGACCAGGTCAGGCTTGTCACAACATATTCAGTTGGTAAAGTTACTTTGATAAAATCATTTAAATATTTGATTTAAGATTTAAAATGTGAGCTTTATTAAAGTAACTTTATATTCTTTACTTAAGGGGTCATAAGGGGACAAAATTGTACCATGGTGCCTAATGCAATCACCTTAAGTTGTTTTTAAAGCTTCTAAATTATTTTTGAAGGCTAGTTAAGAGTGGACGCCCAAGCAAGGAGGAAATAAAAATTAAAATGAAAAGCTTAAGTTTGGGTGAGATTTATTTTAAATAAAAAATTATAATCTCTCAAAAGTGGCATTAGTTTTTAGGGTGAACTTGTTTGCCCTAATTTGGAGATGCATCTATTAAAAATATTTTTGTAAACTTCATTTGGCATGCTTGAGATTGATGACAAGGGAGATGTTGTTGGTTTGTTACTAGAAGGTTGAAGAATGGGATTGAGGACGAAAACCCTTAGATTCTAAGACTAGTTTCAGTAGTGGGAGACTTGCTCAAGCTGGTGTTTGGTGATTTCACATAGGAATAACAACTGGGCATAATGGATGAAGATTTATCAGTACTTTTAATTAGATTTCAGTTTGTTTTGGGTGTGAGATTGTTGGTTTTTGGTGTGGTGTGGATTTCTTTGGTTTTGGTGTGTTTATTTTCAGTTTTTGGGCACTTTGCTTCTGTACCTGAAACCCATATATTTGCTCATAATTCTGAAATGGTGATGGATATCAAATTGGGTACTTAATCATTTGATGAATCACTCAAGGGAAATTCTATCAAGTATTGGCTCATATTTTTTGGTGAATATTTTGATTTATTTGAGGAGATCAACCTCTCCAGGAGGGACGACCTTGTGGGTGTGAAGAATAGGTTGCTTAATGCTAGAAATGTCATTTTCTGTTCTTCATTGAAGCCTCATTTGCAGGTCTTTGGTCGAGATCAAGCAAGGGCTTGTTGGATGATGTATTGAAGTTGTGCGTAGCCTTCCAGGAGCCCACTTAATGCTATTATGACACTAATTTCAGGTTTGGAAATATCATAAATTGAGTTTTTAATATTATTTATAATTGACTGTAATATTTTTGCTAAATAATTAGATTATTATGGCTTCTTGAAAGTGTTCTTTTCAACATATTTCTCTTCATTTTATACTCCTATTTGTGTACTTCATGAAATATCAAAATGCACATGTAAACTCTATGAAAAAACATTGCAAAACATCTCATAAACTCATAGTCAACAAGCGGAAAACTTAGTGAGGAAACAAAAAAAAAATTGGGGTTGTTTATTACACAAGGGATTTGAAACCGAGATCTTGTCACATGTACTCTAGGTGATGTTTTGCATATTTAGTGAATTTTTTTTAGGGTTTTCAAAATTTGAAGGTTGGAGATTTTTTAAGAGTCATTCAATTCTGGCCTTTCAAGGTTAAAATAAAAAAAATGATGGAATGAATCAGCTTAAAAAATAGGATTGTGGGAATGTTTTTTTCTTTTTTGGATTTAGATAAAGAGAAAATTACGTTTAGAGAAAGATACACATTATGATAAAAAAATGTTTAAACCTAGAAATGTAACAATAAAATTTCATATCCATAATTAATGTTTTGATGTCTCGAACTTGTGATACACATGCTTTCAAATTTCCATCACATGCCTGATGATGCACACATTTATTGTTGTTTTAGGAATTGCAGTTTTCCAAATGGAGCTTTTGGGTTTTAATAATTTAGGGGTTTTCTTTGTGTGGGTTAGTTTATATTCTCATGAATTATTGTTTGGTTTTGCATGCAAGCTGACAAATTCTTTGATGATGCATGGTTGTGATTCAAAAATAATTATATAATGTAAATGCATGTAGAATTTTAAATGGACGTATAGTTTGTAAATTGGAACATTGCTAACCCCCCTTCTTAATTGTTTCCTTTAGGTATCAAATGATTCACGAAAGAGTTACCAGTTATTTACAAGCATCTTTTTCTTTAAATATCATTTTAAAGTTTTGCACAAAGATTTGGATGCATAATGGTCCTATAGTCTACACACTATCTCAAGACTTGCAAGTCTAATTTTTTCTACCATATTGCCATTAAGATAACTATCTTTGTAATAATTTGATATCTTCATATTTTGGATGAATACTTCCAAGAATGTTGTATTTGTCTTTTTGCATATGAATATGGTGTTGAATTGCATGAACTTCCATCTACCCACCATTTTCACTGTGCATGCATCCAAAAGTGGTTGTGCATGAATGCAACATGTTCTAACTACAAATACAACATTGTGAAGAATAGAGAAGAGTGTGGCATATAAAACCCTTGCAAAAGTATCACAACTCAAGAATTGACAAAGCTCAAAATTATTGATTTAGTGGTATGATGTGATTCATAAATAATTATATATTGTAAATGCATGTAGAATTTTAAATGGATGTATAAAATGCTCTTTGCTTCTAAAATTCTAGTTGCATCCCATAGTGCATTTAGGCCCACACAAGCAAGAGCCATCGGATTGAGAAGCATTCCTAAGAGCCAAGTCTTTCTTTGTGTCCCACATCTAAACTTGCATAGTGCACTCTTCAAGGCCATGCAAGCTTCCTCATATTTGTTAGGGTTAGAAGACAAATATCTAACAATTAAATGAAAATTTGATCAATAAAAAAGAGGAATAAAACACACAAAAAAATTAACACAAAGAATTTAATGTGGTTCACCCAATCTAGGCTACATCCACAAAACCACAGCCATCCAATGATTTTATTATCCAGTGCAAAACTTATTACAATCTCGTGAATAATCACCTTTTTCATCATACTGTAACTCCTATCCCAACCCCTTATAACAAGCTTAGAAGCTTCTAGACTAGGGTTCTACAAAGTCAAAAAAAAATTTCTTTTTCTTTTTTGGTGACGACGCAAAAAATAGGGAATTTTTTTTTCTTAGGGGCTGCCGCCCTCGAACCCCTGCTCAAGGCCCGACCCCAGACTGTAATGAGGATACATGAAGAGTGTACAATATAACATGATCAGGTCACCGCATACCAACAATATTTTCCTATCATGTGGAACAAAATGTCCATTTGTGCTTCAATGGCAGCTACTTCACTCTGCTATCCAGGAATATTCTCCAGAATTTGAAGGGCTTGTTGAAACAAGTGAAGTGAATGTTCATATTCTCCCATTGATTTAAACTACCCCACAACTTCTATCAAGCTAGATGCAATTTCATCAGGGAATTGGCCAACGTTTCCATGGAATAAATCCTTAGTGCATAGTAACTCTTCGATTCCCTGATTGTTCCTCTTTTCATACAAACCTTGACAAGGCTTAAAGATAATGCATCTACAATTATGTTATCTTTACCATGCACCCACTCAAAAAATGGAAGAGCTTTCTAGTAGGAAGCTCCTACTTCATCATAGAGACCCAAAGCAAGATAAGTGTCCCCAATGCTAGCATCTATGTTTGCAACTTCATCATCATTTTTGTTGGCTAAAAGTGTTTCTCTAGATAGAAAAATATTTTCTAATGCTTTCTCATGTTTTCCCTTTCCAATAAGAGCAAGGACCAATAAATTTCTATCATAAATCACCTCTTCTGAATCTATACCACATTGTTCAATGTGAATCTTTAGAGCTTGCTCACATAACTCCTTTGCTTCTGTAAACTGCATGGTCTGTTTGGTCCAGACATTGGCAGAGTCAATCAAAGCATGAGGGGAAAATCTAATGTAATGGATCACTCATCAAAGTAGAATAATTGCATTGACATCAACATCGATTCAAGATCAACAATTCAATCAAAAGACAGTTCATTGAAAGGAAAACACATTTAATACCAAAAAACTTTACTTCTACATAAACTTAGTGGCAACGTCTTAATAATTTGCTTCCTAACAAACCCAAATTTGTTAGAATGAATTCTTTCATGATATTAGAGACAGGAGGAATTGAACAGACCATTTTGTTTCTTCATTCATCTAGAATGTCACATGTAAGGCTACTTTTGAAGGATTTAGAGGATTTTTGTGGTATTTTTCATGGATTTCAACTTCTAAATGATTTATCTTCTCAGTATCACGCCTAGGAAATATAATGTAGATTTTAGATTCTAAGTCACACTAAGTAGGCTACATTTCCTTAGATAGAAAGAGTAAATCTATGACATACTATTCTTCTTGATAAATGCATTTTATTATTTTATTTATTAATGTCACTTAAGCCTCAAATTTATTGTCAAATAATAAAATAGGAACTTGTAAATTGAACAAGCAATGTGCAAAATATGTCACAGATAAAAATGCTCCAACTTCTTAGTGGAACTATAAAATATATGGTTAGTGCATCTACTAGAGCAAACAATTTTATAGTCAGTAAAATTGTTAAAAGATTAAATTGTAATTAGTCTGAAGGATAAATAGTGGATGCTAAGGATCTAAAGAAAAAGTTAAAGATGGATTTGCCTAGGAAGTTTGCAACCTTTAATCAACTTTACTTGAGATCAAACCATGGATTCAGTGTCTTGGTTAATATTAGAAGAATAGTTCTCTTCAAAACCTACATTTGAACCCTCTTCATTTCCAACAAAGGCCATGTGATATACACCAGTCTTTTAGTTAATTGACATTACCATCCCCAAATCCAACATCAATGCCAAGTTTTAAGAAGTAGACAACTCATAATATATATTTTTTTCTAACTACAAAAGCGGAGTGTAGTTAATATGTAACTTGTATTTATATGTTTGTTAAAGAAAAAACTTACTTGCAAGTGAGACTTTGCAATGTATAGGAATGAATGGGAAACTTTGTAATCCATAGCTTCTAAAAACTACTTTTGAATTCCAAGCCCTACATGATAAAGCTATGCTGTGTTCTCATATTGACCCAACATAGAATATGTATCTCCAAGTTGCATATGCCTTGCAAATGCTCCAAAAGCATGCTCAAAGCCCATCTTAGGGTTGTACATGGCTAACAACCTCTTCAATATTTGAATAACTTCATAGTGCCCAAGTCTACATTTAACGACAGCCAAAAGATGAAGTCCCATTACAAGCTCAGGCATTGCTTTTGCATCACTCCTTTTTTCAAAGAAATCAACTACTTTTAGTTCATAGTCCATGAATTTAACATCATTATTATTTCCAGACATATGAAGGGAATGAGCCAGCCTAAGGTAGTGGTACCCAACATATGGGTTATCTGGATTAGATACGCTTTTGGAGCTCTCCGAACTCAAAGTACTTTTAGAACTAATGGAACTTCACTTTGACACATTGTTGGCCTTGGATGAGCTTTGAAAACCATAACCCATGTAGAATAAGATTTCAAAATGCTAATACAAAAACCACAACTTTGAAGGAACAACACAACCTAGGAATTTACTATTTCCTCAGCTTGTGTTGTAAATGCCCTTGCATGCATGTTGGATCATCAGATTAGATGACTATGGCCTATGCAGATAATTGCAGCCTAACAACCAACAAAGTTAAAATGGGTTACCGAAAATTATGGAATTGATTATCATAGTTTTGAAGGTCATTTGGGCTTTGACGAACATGGTTGTGTGTCAACTATAAAGCTTCATATTCAAACTAGGAATGAATATCCATAGTGGGCTTAATCAATGGCCCCATTTAATCCACCAGATGGTCCCCTGGCTACTCGAGACTGCATTAGTCCACCAAAATACCCACACTCTAATCATTTCCTTCACATGATGATGGATTGTAATAAGTTTATCTCATGAAAACCCATTTCATCTGAAGACCTTATCAACAAAGTTGTGGAACAAATCAACAAAAATAACTACAAAGTGACACCATTTTGAATTGGTTTGTAGGACAATTTGATTAATATGTGTGAGAGATTTAGAACATGTGCTCACTAACAATTTTCAAATGATTACTGTCAAGTAAAATCAAATCAAAATCCTACACATCTTCAATATTCCTTCCTCTCCTATTGATCTTACTTTTACTTTTGTAAGTTTGAAAGTCCACGTGAGTAGTATTAAAATAGTAAAATAGGTTTCACACTTTTTGGGTAGATGAACCTAATAATCAGGTTAACTATAATGTTGAATGTCATTCATTTCTCAATGTTGAATTTTTTTCTTTTCTAAAATTAGTTTAGTAAACATACTTAATTTATCTTATTTCTTTCTTTTGTCCTTTATTTTTGGTATCTTATTTATCTTCCTTCTCGTATTTCTTTCTTTTGTCCTTCATTTTTGGTATCTTATTTATCTTATTTTGTTTTTTGTTTGTTGAATTTGTTGGGTTGTCTTTGTGGTGTTTTTTATCTCTTTATTTAAGCCGTTGTTTAGTTTTCTTATTGCTTTAAATTATCTCTCTCCTTATTTCTATTTTCTAATTTTTTATATTAAATAGAACAAAATTATTTGTAATCTTTTACATATTGTTTTCTTCCTTCTTTTATCTTTTCTTTTATTCCCTTCTATTTCCTCTGTTATCTTATTTTATTTCATTTCGATTTTATTGGATTATATTTTGTGATATAATTCATTTCTTTGTTTTCATGTAATCCAGTTCTTTAATTCCACCTCTCTTCTTGTTTCCATTCTTCATTTTTTGTTATATTAAAGTTAAGACTATATTGTTTTGTAATCTTTTATATTTCTTTATTCTTATTTTGTCTTGATTTTACTTATTTATTTTCTTTCTTTTTGCCTTTATTATTATCCTTCTCTATTTTTTATTATCCTTTTTAGGTTCTTGTGTGTGAGTGGATATATATATGTGTATATGTATGTATATGTATGTATTTATTTATTTTATTTTTAATAAGTAATTTTATATGAAGTTGTCTTTAGCCTTGGTAGTTATTTTCTTAATTTATTTGTGTCTTTTTGTATTTAAGTTTATTTAGTTATTTGGTAAGATATAAGGAAACAAATCAAGCTACAAATATGGGAGGAAAAAGAAGAGCAGAGTAGAGCAGCAAACATAATAGTTAAAGGGTTGAAAGAACATGGTGAGGGGGAAGTCACTAGCAGGCTAGTAAGGGACTTTCTTTTGGACAAACTTTAGTGGGGAGGACATATCCTTCAAGCAAACAGAATGGGAAAAGCAAATAGAGGAGAAAAGGGCAGAAATATAAGGGTAACCTTGAAGTGTGTAGAAGATAGGAACAAAATTTTAAGAAGCAAAAGGTCCCTCCAAGGCACGTCATTTTATATAGATGAGGATCTAACACCATTGCAGCTAGAGGAAAGAAGGAAAGAATGGGAGAAGGTTATAACAGCAAGAAAGGCAGGGAACGATGCTTGGTTGTACAGAGGTAAGGCCCAATTCAGGGACAACCCAAATCATAACAAATAGGAAAGCGGGGGCCCCCAGGATCACCTCTCAATGGTTAGTTGGAACTGTAGGGGCTACCCTTGGAGGAGGGGGCCTGGTTTGGGGCCCATAGCAGAGGGAAAAGATATTATTGCTCTCATGGAAACACATGAACATGAGGGCTGCAGGATACCTGAATTTGAAGGCTATAACAAAGTTTCAGTTTGGAATGAGTTAACGAAAAGTGGCAAGGGACATGGCGGGGTGACAATCTTGGTTAGGAAAGAATGTGAAAAATTCATAAAAATTGAAAAAAAAGACCCAAATAACCAATACATTTGGATGAAAGTGGCAGATGGGGAGTCTACAATTTGGATCGCAGCTTGCTATTTCGCCCCTTATGGATCTAAAGTGTACAAGAAGATGAGCCTAGATAGAGAAGATCCATATGAAGCATTAAAAATAGACATGACAAAGTATGGTGCTACAGGCAAGATCATTTTGCTTGGAGATTTTAATGCAAGAACAGCAAATAACCAAGCTTTATGCTTTAGTAAAGAAGAGAGGCAGAATAGTAATCCGTTGTGGTTAGAGGAAGAAGAAAATCAGAGGTGGAAAAGGATATCTCAAGACTCAAAAGGTGGTGTTTCGTCTTTCGGTGCAAACTTGTTGGGGTTTTGTTGTCTTCACGATTTAATCATATGCAATGGCATAAATACATTGCCGAGGTCAGGGGCCTTCACATGTCACACTTATAATGGGCAAAGCGTGGTGGACTATGTCATTGGTTCACAAAGTATTATACCAAAGATAATTGAGGTTGAAATAGGGGGCTGCCCATTAGAGCTAAAATCTGATCATAGTCCTATTTACATTAAACTTGGAATGGAAAATGATATCCAGCCGAGAACTAGTTTGCAACCTGACAAAAGAAGGGATCTCCAAGATAAAATTCTGCTAACCCGCGAGAATCAAGACATATTTAGAAACATGCTCGAAAAACAATTAAAAGAAATAAAAAGCAGTGGCAGCCCCAACAAAAACCAAAACTTTATAAACAGCAGCAAGTTGATGTCAATCATTCACAAAGCTCTCACATCATGCAAAAGAGCTAAGGGTAGAAGAAATTCCAAATGCAGTTTTCCAGCTAATCCATGGTATGACGAAGAGTGTAAGGCAGCTAAAAGGGGTTTGAAAATTTCCGGAAAGGAACATGCAAACAAAAAACTGTATGAGAAATTAGTAAGATTAAAAAAAGAGGAATTCATGATAATAAGAAGGAAAGAACTAATTTCTCTTGGAAGGCACAATCCGAAGGGTTTTTTGAGAGAATTGCAGCAGGCTAGAAGTACTAATGAGAATAACATCACATACATTCAATGGTTAGAATATGCAAAAATATTGTATGAAAGAGACCAAGAAAAAACCTTACCTCCAACAATAAACATTAATGATAAACTTTTCACCACAAAGGATATCAAGGTTGGTATTAAAGCTTTGGCAGTGGGGAAGGCTCGGGACATCGATGGTTTACAGGCTGAATATTTGAAATGGGGTTTAGAGATCTTGGCACCGCATATCAAGAAGATTTTCAATAGGATCATTCAGCATGGGTTTCCAAAAAATTGGACAACAAGTGTGGTTATCCCTCTTCACAAGAGCGGGGATGTCAACAATCCGTCAAACTACCGCACCATAATGATTAATCCCCTTTTTGGGAAGCTCTTTGGGAGCATGGTGGAACGTAGAATCAGTTGTTGGGCTGAGAAGGAAGGTAAAAGGGCAAAAGGGCAAGCTGGGTTCAGACCAAAGCATTCTACAATTGATCATTGCATCACTCTCAGACATATGGTAGAAAAAGTTTGGGATAAACAAGGTAATGAGGTTTTTTGCTGTTTTGTTGACTTCAAAAAGGCTTTTGACACAGTCCCTAGAAGCAAACTTTGGGACAGAATGGAGCAACTTGGAATTCCGGAAAAGTATAGGGCTGCTGTTCATAGGCTTTATGATCAGGTCCACGCCAAAATCAGAACAAAGGCGGGTCTTTCAGAGTGTTTTGGGAGTGACATTGGGGTCAAGCAAGGCTGCCCTTTATCTCCCACTTTATTTGGGTTGTACATAGACAAGTTAGAAGAATGGTTAGACAAGAGGGGGGGCGATGGAGTGTTCTTAGCCACTTATGTGGTTAAATTGCTGCTATACGCAGATGATCTTACCTTAATGGCAAATTCAGAGAATGGTCTTCAAGAACATCTAAAAGCCTTAGAGTTGTTTTGTCGGGATGTAGGGATGCAAGTGAACATCAGCAAAACCAAGGTCATGATTTTTACGCTGAAAAGAGCTAAGAAACAATTGAACTTTATATTTGAGGGAAGCTCTTTGCAAGTGGTAAATGAATACAAATATTTGGGTCTCGATTTTTGCAGCAATCTCAGTTAGGAGACTTGTAGGGCAAAAAGGATTCAAGGGGGCTGGAAAGCCCTATACTTGCTTCAAAATAGATGCAGATCAGCTGAGCTATGGGACTGGAAAACAAAGAAGAAATTATTTGGGCTGCTTGTCACTCCAGTAGTATTATACGGCTGTGAAGTTTGGGGCTGCAACACTTCAGCTCTAAAATGGAGGCAAATAGAAAGATTACAAAAGCATCTAATCACCAGCAGTTTTAAAATAAAAAGTACAGTCCCGTATGAGATTGTCCTAGCTGAAGCGGGGGCTTTCCCAATGGAAATGGCAGCATTAATCCGTTTATTAGGTTATTTGAAGAGAATTGAGAATATGGGGGAACACCGGTGGCCCAAAATTGTGGTGGAAGAAAACTTAACTAGAAGGAAGAGCACGTGGATGAGGCAAAATACCAAGTGGATGGAAAAATGGGGGATAAGCATGCAAGAGTGTCCAAACACCAATGTAGAAATTAAAAGGTTTGTGAAGGAGAAAGCCAAACAAATCTTGTGGTCAAAACAACTTAGTAGAAAAAGGGAATATTATGTTTTGCACTTTAACCACACTTGTGATCACGGGCAAAAGTATTACGTGGGGGCAGATATAGAGTGGAAGGCTAAAATGTTGATAGCCCAGCTGAGAACTAGCTCTCATCGTTTGAGATGTGAAACGGGGAGATGGACAACACCCAAGGAGGCATGGGCTGATAGGATTTGTTGTTTCTGCTCTTCGGGTTTGGTGGAAACAGAATGGCACTACATCATGCAGTGTAAAGCGTACGAGGACATTAGGTGCAGTTACTTGGATCTGTTTAAAGTCAAATCGTTAGAGGCTTTGTTCGAAGAGGAAAAGATCGTTGAAACGGCAGGTTACCTGATCAAAATACACAGTAGAAGAAACAAAATTAGTAAAGAGTTAAAGGGAAACATAAGTACTCGGTGAGGTCGGCGGGTGCTCGGTTTGTATCAAATTGTGGTTTCAGTTCTGTTTTGGGGTCCCATAGGCCAGCTGGTCTCGTGGACGTAATTAAAAGCATTCATTCATCTTTCCCTTTTTTAGTTGAGTGGAGTTTTTTTGTGTGGGTTTGACTTTTGATATTTATTTTTAAATATATTATTACTCTTATTGGGCTTTGTGTGTCCCTTTCTCCCTTCTTCTCTCTCCTCCCCTATCCCCTTACCTTTTTAACTTCAAGTCTGCTTCTATGTTCTCACTCTTATTCTCTTTGCTCAGCATCCTCAAAATAGATCATACTCTATGTTCCCTTAATAGGAAAAATGCTCACAGAGTTTCAATCCAGAAATATACAACATACTCATATGTATCGTGTTATATATATATATATATATATATAAAAAAAAAAAAGAATACATAAATATAAAAAAGAAGAATATACATTGTGAATATCGTAACTACATGCGAAGTGGCATGCCTACCCAAATCTTACTATTATAATTGTATGTCCGCCTAGGGTAAGGGTTTCATTATCCGCCTTTCTTTGCCGTGGACATTGTTTTCTGATATTTTTCAGCGCAGCTTCAGATGATGAAATTATCAGGTAAACATAGTAATCAGCATTATGTGATTGATTTATTGTTTTTTCTTTTTTTGTTACAGTTTTGACATTTATGCTGAGTGGTGTGGTTGAGTTTTTAGGTGCTGCAACTGTGTATCACAATGTACAAGAGAAAATTGCTCTGGAATTTCCTGCCTAGAATGGACGGAATTGGAAAGATCGGTAAGTAAAATTATAGAAGAATTTTTAAAAATTTCAAACGCAGTATGAAAACCCTCAAATTTAAAATATAGCTATTAGTTTTAAAGGGGCCTGTAGAAGGGCATCACAATTGCAATTCCAGCTTTAGAATTGCTAAAACAGGACGTGACTTATTTTTCTCAAATTTACTAAATTTAATTTCTTACTCAAGCATTTTTTAGTTTAATTTTTATCATATTAGAGCCAGGATTTTTTCCGCTATTTTTATTGCGTATTTAGTTTTTTCTTAAGTTATTGTTCAACCCTAAACCCTAAAGCGGACATTGAGTGTTTCAAGCGGACATTGACTGTTTCTGGTATGTGGGATGGATCTGTTATTTGGGCAAATTTTGGCAACCTGAATTTGATCTTTCTTGTTCAGTTTTGTATTTTGTCCAATTTCAACGTTTTATCATATGTCAACGTGCTTCTCTAATTTGGAAACTCTAGGTTTTTATCTACATGCTCATACTGTTCCACAACTGTTGACGACCCTTTTTAGCTTATAGCGTTGGTCAATCGGCTTTCTTCCAATTTTTATTGGACATATTTTTTAAATGTTACAACACGTAAATAACTTTTGGTTCTTATATTTTTAATGCTGATTCTTTTGTCCAATTGTAAATTCGAAATCATTGGGGGCCTGCTTGCTTGTTGCTGTATATATTCAACAGAATGGTGGCGCTGGTGGTGGTTTGGTGATGCTGGTTTAAACCTATATGTCACTTTTTAAAACCTTATTTAAAAAATAAACAATGTAACCCTTTCCCTTTGAAACCATGCAAGTATTAAACCATTTATGCCAAACTTGTTTGAAATTGTTGAGCTTGGTCCTTACTGAATGTGAACCCCATTTCACATCATACCTATCAAAGGGTCCTTTTCAGTAATGGTTCCTCACAATAGACTTGTAACCATAGTTATGGGGTTCAAAAAATTAGATTCATCTGAGGTAAAAAAATTAGAAACATGGAATTTGAAAAAAGAGTTATGTAAGATTTCTGTAGCAATTGAAAAGTGCAACCAAATTGAACAAATCCAGCTGGTCTGAAAAATCCGGATCCTGTCAGATTTGAACCAAATACATCTAGATTTGGTAAGTATGCATCAACTGTAAAATGATTGTTTGGAAAAGTGCAAATATACCATGAAAATAAGGCCAGGGCTGTATTTGCAGGAAGTGCAAGTCACGGTAATGTGGTAGTGGCTTTTTGGTTAGAAAATAGAACAAAGAGTTTTCAGGGAAAAGGTTTAGTATTATGCTTATTTTCAATCATCAATTAGCAATCTATTTTAAAATTGTATCATGCATTCACATTTTAATATTTTATGTCTATTTTGAAGCTTCAAATGTTGTTAATTTTGTTCTATTGTATGTTAACATTCAATAGTGAAATACTTGAACCTCATTTCTAGTCAATTAGCTCACCTTTAATGTTTGTTTTGACTAGAAAAGTACTTCACTTGTTTGAAGCTCATATACATCTGATATTTGGTGCGTGCAGTGTGTAGGTGGAGAAGGCAGTTGGAGAATCATTTGGCTGAACAAGCTCAGCAGGTATAATGCATTTCATGAATGGTGCATATCCTAAGTTTTGAATCTATGTTTCATTCATGAAGTTTTCATAAAGTGATAAATTTGTTAGGATGTAAATGGATGTCTCTTGGCAAAATTCAAATATATGAACGAAGAATATGCTCAGTTGGTTTTTACTTTTTACCTTTTTGTTACGTTAATATTATGCTGAATAAAACCATCAGACTATTGTGACGGGAAATGAACAAATTGCAAATGTGTGTCAATTTTCTAGTTAAATGGTAAGAGTTGTGAAAGAGAAGGAAGCTTCTGTATTTGCTTCATCAGAATAATCTAGTCAAATTACTTGGATATCAAGGGGATGGGTGATGATATACTTGGTGTCAGAATATTCAAACTTAAAAAATTAATCTAATTGAAGGCATACATTTATAGTAGAGTGATATTGTCAAGGCTTTTATAAAAGGTGGAGCATGATCAGCTTGTCTCCAAACCTTATGCAGCGTAGGTGCTTGCTGTATAAAGCACTTTATATTTGATTTTCCAGAATAGCCTAGCTGACTTATTTTGATGTCAAGGAGATGGGTGATGTTGAACTTGGTGTCAGAGTATTCAAACTTAAATAAGACACCTATTTGATGGTATACTTATGTATTAGAGTGCCATTATCAGGCCTCTTATATGGTATACTTATATATTAGAGTGCTATTATCAGGTCTCTTATATAAGATAGAGCCTGATCAGCTTGTCGGCAAACCTTGTGCATTGTAGGCATATGCTTTATTTAGTTTGATAAATTTGGCCAACAATCAAAGGCAAAGCATTTCCAAGATTTGCTTTGGCAGTCATACCATAAGAGCTTTTGACAAAACATCTTGTAATGTTTGACATGATTATGACAGAAGTTATACCACAAGGACATGATTATAACTGATATTGGTGTCTAATTGTGTGAATGAGGAACAATAATGTCACAAGAACTTCTAGTCGGGAGTATATAAAGTTTTCATCCCAAAGCATTAAAAAGGTCCATTCTTGCTGAGTATTAGAAAATGACAAAAACAATGTTTTCCAGATGATGTGTTGGCTGTTCGTCAAAGCAAGGCTAGCATTTCTTGTTCTTTTTCCCTTCATGTCCTTTTATTAGTTTTCATTCTTGGACTTTTTTTTTTCTTTAATCAGGTGAATTTCTATTCGATGTCGTTTCATTTTTTTTCACCCAAGCAGATAAACCATTAAAGGTAAGTTATTGATGTTCTTCAAAATGTTGTATTGGACACTGGAATTCATGTCTTGAGGAGCTCATTTATCTTTACTTTATCTCTTGAGGAATGTGAACTTATATGGTTCGTGTTATAGTTTTACATGGTTTACTTTCATTTTAGGTTTTTGTATTTCTTGATAACCTCTCTTTATGGAGTGTGGGAGATGCTTTAGGTACCTATGTTAGTGACATTATCGTTGGTTGAACTTTTTGAGTCCCATTGACCGATTTTGGTCTTTTCTGCATAGTACTATAATTTCTTTGTTTGATTTTCTCATTGTGCAAATCAAAATGCTGATATCTTCTGTCTTTCTGATGTTTGAAGCAAATTTATTTATCATTTTGACCAGCCTTGCTTGCTGTGCATGGTCTAACTTGATGCATCTTCTACTGCTTTGATTGTGAAAATTTATTTTCTTGGATAAAATGTCATAGATGGTAGAATATTTCTTGTTCAAAGGTGTATGCTCAGCCCCAATGATGGTGCCTTTGCCCCAAGTTATTGCTAGCATGTTGCAGATATTCCATGCTCATCTCATTGTTTACTGTGTACACATTATAGATGTCTTTATTAAGAATGTCGTTTTTCTCTCTGTGTGGCAACTGGCAACTATAGGAAAACTTTCTTGAAGCTGCAAAATATGTTTAATAAGAGGTTCAAGCCATTCATTCTAGTATAGAAGGTTATGAATGGTTTTCATCCATTGCACATCATCATTGTGTAATGGATCAGTCTGGTTCACACAAAGAAATAGCAAATTCTTGTTGAAGCATGCACTTCTTCTCATTACATCAAAAAATAATATGGTGGCCACACTGAAAATGTTGTCCTACTTTTCCTTTGCCATTTACCCAATGATCATTCCCCTTTATGGAGAATTTCTTGCTGCAATTCAGATGGTTTCTACCATAGCCTCTTCATTTTCATAGGTGATTTTCTCACATGTTTCTTCATCTCCTTGAAAGATTTCTTTGTAAGATGCTTTATCTCCTTCGATGATTTCTATACAGATTTTTTCACCTTCTCCAGATGACAGTTGTTCACAAGCACCTTCATATTCTTCAGAGGGTGTTCCATACAATTTTTTTCTTATTGATGGCAATCGTTTTGGCAGACTACTTTCCTGAATCTTTTGTAATGCCTTTACTGAAGGATGTGCTACTATCCTTCTTTACCTGCTATGATTGAATAATGTCCATTCTAGCTATAAAAGACAATGCACATTAGATGTTGCAGTATAGGAATGGATTCTGAGTGACTTTGTACGTCCTGCAATGGCATTTTGAGACAGGTTAAAAAAGCGATTGTACATAACATGCAAAATCATTGCGCATAGAATATAAGATAAGAGGATAATTATTTTTGGCAAACACAAAGCTGTATCCTAAGGATCCCTCTAGATTCTAAAATCTAAACCATAATAAAGCACAAGACATGTACTACTTGTGAGTAGAATGATTATCCTTTTGAGTTTTATTTTTTATCGTCGATGTCACTGATGATGGCCCTATGATGGTTGTGAGTTTGGTGATAACTGGAGGCTTGGTCACCCAATCTCCCTTAACATATTCCAGTGTTCTGAAATGTACTAGTTTGGTCTCATGTTACTAAGAAAAACATATTATCCATATATTTTAGCAACTTGTATGATTTAAACCTGGATATATTAACTTTCCTATACATATCTTTCTGGAATTAGACTCAGGCATACTAAAAGGATCAAATTGTGGGTATGGATATTAGTGTACGAACCCATTTGTTTCTTGTCTTTGTGTTACGTTTCCTACAATTCTATCTTCTTTTCTTGTCTCAGTTGATCAGTTTGCATCTCCAACAAAGGTTTATGGTCTTACAGCTGCATTTAACGTGTGCTTCAGAAATACCACTGGCAACATATGCCATGCTACTTATGTAGCATTTGAGTCTGAGAGAACTGTCTTTTTTTCCATTCTTGTCTGCCAAATCTTAACTTGAATAACACTAAGTATAAAAAAGCAATTCCCTTTTTAAATAGCTAATATTCTTATTCCATTAAACAGATTCCTATACTTAAATAGTTAATCCCGTTTGGTTACTTTCTTATCATAGTTCTTCCCTCTGATACATGCACCCAACATTATAGGGCTAATTCTAGAAATGTTTGTTAGTAAAGAGCATAGAGCATGAATGGCATCAAACCTAACTGCAGGCTATTGTCAAATGGGAAACTAGTCAATGGTCAAACCACATAGTACATATTCAAACTCAAATACTATATGAACAAATTATCATATTGATCTTCATCGATAGTATTGATATCAACATTTAGTTCATTCGAAGAAGATATAGGACTAGTGTTAGTGCTATTCCCATTAGCTCTAGTATGCGGTTCCCATGTTCAAGTGCCTTGCCTCTTTTCATCAGCTGATAAAAGTTGGGAAATGGCACACATTCAAGTAGGGATGCTGCTCTACATTCTAATACATTGTCACCCTTTGTGTAATAACCCTCTGGTTTTTTTACAATTTTCTGATATATAATTTATTTTATTTTCATTTTTTTGCAATATTGGAATAACAATCCAATGCTAAACAATGGCATGCAATACAGACAACCAACTGAATTAGATACTGAAATCCACAAACTGATAACAAATTTAATATATATATATATATTTATTTATTTAATCACGTCGAGAGGCATACCATTGCTGCTACATTTTTTACATGTACGTCAAAACATATTCACAAGCATATTAAATACAGCTGGTGGTGGTTTTAAAAGCATATTAATAAATACG
>VDFB02202287.1:0-18959 GCA_007258455.2 Sequoia sempervirens
GGATGGGAGATAAGAAAAATACTAGTGGAGAGAAAGGCTGTAGGACATGGGTGGTGGATCCCATGGAAGCGGTAACTATAGTATGATAGGAGGAATCATTATAAGAGGATGAAGGGTAGATGGATGCATAGAGGGTACAACATTATTAAAATCCATTAGAGTGGTAATATTATGAATAGTATTAATTCCCTAAGGATAGCCACCTAATACATTATATAAATTACTAGCCAATGAGTGAGGATATTTAGGGTGGAGAGGTGCATCAATATGTAATTATCAATTTAGTAAAATATCTTGTTTAGCAACATATGTATCTAAATCATAGTCTTGATCATTATTTTTCATCTTCTTTAATGTGGCTCTTTATATGGTTGTCATTAGCTATTATATCAAAAAATGATTCAATCATCATTTTATTTGCTAGCCATATTAGAGTTAAGATGAAAACTCCATAAAACAAGATTTTAAAGGATATGAATTTAACTAGATAAAAGATCAAGGAAAACACTCTCTTGAACATGCAATATACCCTAATTGCTTAGACAATGCATATTTCCTAATAATGTGTGCAACTAAAAACTAATAACATGTAATGGATGGATGTAGGTGATAATAATTAAATAATCCTAATTGAACTAGGGTTGTCCCTTTTATATATTTAAGAAGCTGTAAGAGCATTGTATGAAATTGTAAGATGGGAATTACTTATGAAATGTCATATGACACATAAGAGAATAAAAAAGGGGGGTTACACTAGAATATTGATTATAATTATGAAAATCATCAAGATCATCTTAAATAATGGGTTTGAATATGTCAAAAAATGGAGTGTCGGTTATGAGGAGGATTTGAATTTTTTTGACAAGATGTAAAACATTTTCTAAATACATCCTATAAACCAAGTCAAGGAATATGGTGTTGGAATTTGTGCCAAATTTGGTGCCATTTTTAGGTCATTATTTTGGTTCATGGCTTTAGTAAACCACACTTGGTTTATGGTTTAAATTTAAATTCCTATTTATGGGTGCTTGAGATGGAGAAAGCATAATGATTTTATAGGTATCATCATGCTACTAGAAATTACTCCATATGAATCACATGTTGATGATACTACTATAAGGGTATGCACATGAATATCTTATTGTAAATGATATTATTATCAAATAATATAATTGGTTCATGTTTTTGGTTGTGGGATTTTTCTTCCAAGAGGATTTTCCCATGTACATAATTATGTTATAAACTTATAATTTATATATTTTTCTTATAACTAAAATTAAATCTGTTTTGCATATTTATCTCTTGACAGGTTAATATGGGAAGTGTTTCCACACCTCAAATTCTTTTTAAAATAATATCCAAGTCTTAATCAGTTTACATCCTCTATCTTATTGTGCAATACCTACAGGTACCACCAAAAATGTGTAGAGATGGACATTTTTAATGTTACAAATGATACAATTTGTGGTTCTATTTGAACTTCTTAACTTTATATTGTTTGTTTGCATATTCTATTAAGTTCTTATATATGTTTCACTTGGTCTTTCCATTTAGGAGCAGGCTATCCATAGCTTTGATTGTTGAAATGGAAAGGAATATTTAATTTACACATAGGAAATAAAAATGTATGCAAAATGGGGAAGCAAATCCAATTTGAATTCAACAAATTTGAAAGCGCTTTAAAAAATTTCAAACAAATCCAATTTGAATTCAACAAATTTGAAAAAAATTGCATCGAGGGTTTCAAAATTTAACAAATAAATGCATTTTGAACTATAAAAAATTTGAATTTCAAATACCTGGTGCTCGAAATGCAAGTCGGGTTGATGAAGTTTGGAGAGACAAAGTGGAGTTTGTGTTCGCCGGAAAGAACAAGTCAGTTTGCTCACCGTCACGGTCTCGGTTCGCCGCACGCACCAAGAAAGCAACTGGTAAATTTACAAAGTGAAAATGACAAATGGGAAATTGCATTTTTTGTTTTTAAACAGGACGAAGTGGGGTTCATTCAACTCCTTATCGAGGGTTCTACGAACTACATTTGTCTGACCCAAACCCCTTGAGTTTAAAAAATCAAAATTTCCTTCCTGCGTAAATTGAAACCACCATTCCGGCCACCCTCGACTTGGAATATTTTTAGTCAATGACCAAATTCGTCATTTATTTGCTCATTTCTAGTTGAGCTGAAAAAAAATAGTAGTTCTATTTAGTCATTTTTAGTTATTGTGACTAACAGTTTTTGTCACATAGTCATTTATTTTCCAAATTCTACTAGTGATGGAAAGGTTAGTCTAGAAAAAGTTGATACTCTGGCGAATGTTGTTGATGCATTGATGAAGCCTGTGAGCACGGATAAGTTAAAATGGTGTGCTAGTTCAATGGAACTTGGGGCCTAGAATATTCAGTGACTTCAAGTGTTGGAAGGAGCCAGTAAGTTCTTCGTCAAGTAGGAGAATGTTGAGAAAAAGTGCCTCAAACTTGTTGGCGCAAAAGGTTTCAAAGTTTAGGCTTTAGTTTCATCAAGTTGATAGTCACATGTCGATAGGACTTAGAGATAGGTCTCCTCAACAAGTGCTTGGCTTATTGATAGGTGTATTTGGATTTTACATCAGTCGAAGCTTCATCAACGAGACTTCACTGTGTCAGAGGGAGTTGTTTTGCAGTTCCTTCGACGTACCAATGAACTACAAGAAGTGTTTCATCAGAGCAACAAGTCGATGTTGGAGGGAGTCACTTGGCAGTCCCTTCGACATTCTAATGAATGGAGGGTTGATGGTAAAGCTTCATCGAGGAGAAAGACTCATGTCGATGGGACATAATAAGCAGTCCCTTCGACATTCTGATGAACTGTCAGAATCTCTTCATCAAAGGGAATGATGGATTTTGTCGGTACATTGATGATGGTCCCTTCGATATGCCGATAAGGTGGGACCAAATGATGGTTGTGGTAACAGTTGCGATTTAGTTGATCAGACAGTACCCACTAGCCCATGACACCTATGGTGGGACCCAACCTATACATCACAGGGAAATGGGGAATGGTGGAGATCAAATAGTGTTTTGATCTAATGAAGGACTGTAAAGTACCTAATGGGTCTTGAAGATGCAAGCCAGAGGCATTTCAAAGTGATATTGAGATATCAGAGAGACAAGGTTTGAAGACTCTTCGATGTTTCGATGACTTCAACGGGGCAAAAGATAATGACAATTATGTCATTTGTGACCGTTCATCTATTATGGAAGTTGGAACATTGGTTTCTTGGAATGCCTAAGATGTATGTACGAATGCCATAGTGCATTGGAACATAAAAAAAGTGTTGATTAGAGTGAATGTAGTTGAATTATTGTCAAATTCATTCTATGAAATAACACCTAAAAGAGCATAGCTTTGAACTTGTATGTAATTTATGTTTTATGATAATACAAGAGATCTTTGCTTTGGTGTGTGGGTTTTCCCTTGAAAGGGTTTTCCCACGTAAATTCCTATGTTGATGTTTTATCATCTATTCGTGGTTTTAATATGTGCATCTTAAATGAACTGCAATTTGAAAAAAATTAAATTCTTTATTTTCTTCTCTCCTAAAGATTAGTATTAGGAAAGCGTTTTCCACACTCTGCTTTCCTTTTAGTAGTAGCGCCCTCTTAGAATGATAGTGTCTTCCTAGAATGGTATAGTCCTCTAGTGTGTTGTAATCTTCCATCTTGTTAGAAAAAGAGTATTTTTAGGCTTCTTTTTGGGAAACTTTATGAACAAAAGTTGTTTCCCTTAGCTTGGAGAGTGTTCCCATATTTTTTCTTTGTCAATAAGTTCCATTATTTGAAATTTATTTTATATTTTTCATCGAGAAGTATTCCATTTCATGAAAATGACCTATTTTCATTCTAGTTGGTGGAGGTTTTTTACCTCATAGTAAAGAAACATCTTGTGAAGGTTATCCCTTGTGTTTGAGTTTTATATGATTTGTTGAGTGAATTGGAGGTAGTTTTTACCCTCATCGTACTCTTTGTTCAAGAAACTAATGGTTATGTTTTCTAGTTGAGAAGGGTTATATCTTCTAGTTATCCCACCACTTGTGTAGTTTTACCTTGGCATTGTGAGTATCATCCTATGTGCATAGGGTGCTAAATTTGAGGTAGATGATTATTTCATTCCGCCCTTGTGTTTGTAAGAGAATATGATCATAGGTTGGACTTGATCATTGTTGTGGTGTTTGTTCCATGCTCTTGTAGGTAGATCACGGTGGTTTCATCACACAATTCGTAAGTATTATGTTGTCACCATGCCTATAGGGATGGTTCAAGGTTTTTCATGTTCTTAGTGTCTTTGTATAGCTATCTTGGACACTATAATTGTGTGCACATTGATGTACAATGCAATATTTTGTATCTTCATTATTAGTGTTCATTCAAAAAATGTTCTACCAACTAATTTCCTAGAAGTGTGGATTAAGGCCCATTACAAAATCTAAGTGCACATAGGAGGAAGACACATGAAATGGGGTCCCAACACCCTATTTCTCCTTCACTCCCACAACTTGATACTTTCCTTATTCCCTCACTTCTTCCAGGCTTCTTTTAAACCTTGAAAAATAACCTCCTCATGAAACTTGCACTTCTATTCTTGGTTCCATTTCCAAATTTATTTCCAACTTGACTTCAAGCCCTTAAACACACATTTTTCAAGTCCTTTCAATTGAGAATGCCACTAGGCACCAAATTTTCAACTTTCACATTGAAATTCAATTTCAACCCAAAACTCTAATGTGACACCCTATTCCACCTACCCCCTTTCCATAGAAATATGTTTTAGCTACCAAAATTGATTTATGTGTCATCCAAGGAGGTTCCCACAACAACCCTCACACTACCTCACATACCCTAAGGCATTCCAGGTAGTGGACTTCATCAATTGCAAGGATGAATTATAGATCAAAGGACATCTTTTCAGACTTTTGTAGTATGACTATACATATTTGGGCACTATATTTCTTGTGTGACTTATGGGAAATAAACTCGCAATGGGTATGGAATCCCTTGGTCATGCACCAACCAAGGGCATGCTAGATTTAATATGGACCCACATGCCTCACCTTGTGGCTATAGATTTTTTAGAGCTTCTTGCAACTTGGGAACCCTTGACCCTAGACAACTCATGAAAAGGAAAATTATAAAATATCGAGCTTCATCTACAAAAAGGATTGGTAATTTTTTATTCTTAATCACTACAATGCAAGAGTGATCTAGGATTTCAAATCATGCTAGTTCAAATTTTCCTTGAATCAACACACATGTGGAATCAGAAAGAGGTCAAGTTTGTAAGTTTTATCTATATAGTAGAATGTCTCCATGATAGTTTGTATTAATCTAGATGAATTCTAGTTGCAACTAGGGCTTTCTCTTTGCCACATTTGCTAGCATGAGTGTAATATTGAAATTGATGAATAAGAAAATATCTGATTGCATTATAAGCTTTGTAAACTTATTTTTAATATTACACATGGATTTATATAATTTGTGATGGATCTTTAAACATTCTCTATTATTGTTATAACTTATTTGATGCATGTAAATGCACAAAAAATTATTCTTTGGTTTTAGTTTTCTTTTCTTTTGATGAACTATAACATTGTTTCCCAATGGATAGGCATCAGTCTTGAGATCCAATGATTCAATCATGCACCCTTAAAAGAAAAAATCAATCAATAATAAAGTAGAATCTAGTTTTATTTTTGTGTAGTTAATGATTCAGTAGTTTTGAAAGGAGAAATATCAATTGTGAGCTCTATTATTTAAATTATTTTTATATCATGCCTTTGCACTCACATCTTGTATTTTTTGTAATGATGAATACATGATTTATATAAGAGGTCATTTGTGCAATTGGTTTTCCTTAATGACAATCTTCAAGGTTAACTTTATTTGGAAACAATTAAAAACCTTACAACTTGCAAAATATTTTTCACATTTCAATCCTACTTATGATACCTCTAGGAACACCCTCCTAGGCATAGCTAAGCCCAAAGTGTAGGAGAACTTATCCACTCGTATTTGTTAGCCTTGAAACCACTACAATCTATTGATGAACTCTTGTTATAACCTCATGAATGACACTCCTAACCTTGATGGTAAAACTATGTTCTAGGATTGTGGACTGATATTTTTTGGAAGTAACATAATCAATTACACACTGCATAGATCTTATCTATAATGTGTAATTCTAATTTGACATAGTGCAATCTTTTGTGATCCAATTTGTTGTGATTCTTACTTTTTTGTTTGCATTAAGGATAGGTGGCATTTAGAAATAAATTAAGACAATTGCTAGATCTCAAGGCTTTAGTTCTCCTAGGTAAACCTCTTGATTAAATGGGCTCCATGGTTGTGACAAATATTGACAAATAACAAGAGGGTTTCCAAATGCTTAGATGATAATTCTAATGCAAGTATTGTTCTTTATAGTGCATCAAATCGAAATGTTCCTATTAAATATTTGGTGTTCTAGGATTTCAAACAAAAATCAAATATCTTAATTCCAATATGTGTTTTAATACTCAAATGAATGTCTTTAACTACCAAGACATAATAAATCATTGTATAAATGTGTAGCAAGTTGACTTCCAATAACTATCATGAAAGGGTGAGAATTGACAATTAGATTTATTTTTTTAAATGCATCATGTCATGCAAGATCATTTTGATATATTGCAAAAAAAACTTAAAATATAAGAATATAGATTTCTAAATAAGAACTAAACTTATGAAACTCAAAACTAATAATATCGATATAAATAAATTAATGCTTATAAAATAAAAAATCAAATCAAATATTTAAAAATGTGTAAAAGTAAACAAAAATAAAGAAAAACTTAAACATAACACAAAAATATACCATATATCACTGTAAATCATATTAAAACCATATATCACATGGGTTTGCGAATTTCACCATTATAAGAATATGGATTTCTAAATGGACCCATTAAATGTTGCACTTGAGATGTGCAGCTGAGTTTTTCGAAATGATAGAAGAGTTTGGAAGAGGAAATCTATGTGAAAGAAGTGATTTGTATCTTACTCAGGTGGTGTTACAGAGCTGGGAAGACACGCTGATTGTGCTTCAGAAATGCCAATGTTTACTTCCCTTGGCAGATGAGCTTCTTATTGTGAGCAGATGCATTGAATCACTTGCTTTCATGGCCTGCATGGAAGTTCTTGATCCAGAGCATACAAGAACGAGGTCTGCAATGGCGGCTCAATGTCAGTTTTGCAGTGAATTAAGTGTAAGTTTCAGAGAAGCTACAGCCAAAGACTGGTGGATTAAGGACCTGGTGGTCCTTCCTTTCCAGCTTTTTGAAAGGATAATAGCTTCTATGCGGAGACAGGGGATGAAAGAAAAATATGTCGGCCCTGTTATAAATATGTATTCAAACAAATGGATTCTTTCTAACAGGCGTCATACTGGGAATAGTACACTCAAATGCAGATTGCTGGAAGGTATTATAAGGCTGCTGCCATTGGGAAGAAGATCTAATGTAATACCCATTCATTTTTTGTTTTCCTTGCTCTCTGAAGCGTTGATTTGTGGCTCTAGCAATGAAAGTAAGGCGCAATTACAAGCTAGGATTGCTTCTCAGCTAGACCTTGCAACTATTGAAGACTTTCTGTTGCCTGTACCCATGGAAATCAAGAATAATATCAGTATTGCAGTCAGCCCTGAAGTTGAAAGGATGAGAAACATTTTTTCCCTGTTCATTTCTCAAGAATGTATCAACTGCAGAACAGATGAATCTGCTGAGTTCAGTTTGGGATCTGAAGAAGCACTGGAACAAAGCTCTACTAGTTGTTGTAGCTTTAACAAGAATACAGTATCAACTGTTGCTAATATGTGGGATGAGTATCTGGTTCACGTAGCATTTGATGCAGGATTAAGCCCAACCGAATTTTTGGAGCTTGTAGAAGTTATACCAGCATCTGCTCGGTGTACTCATGATATGCTGTATAAAGCAGTTCACACATATTTGATGGTAAGGGACTCTGTTTGATTCTCAAAACAATA
Source organism: Sequoia sempervirens (assembly GCA_007258455.2). Taxonomy (NCBI): domain Eukaryota; kingdom Viridiplantae; phylum Streptophyta; class Pinopsida; order Cupressales; family Cupressaceae; genus Sequoia; species Sequoia sempervirens. Next base: position 8,054 of record VDFB02202287.1, read on the forward strand.
TCAGCAAGCATTCTAAGAATTCGTCTTGTTTAAAGATTAGACATATAGTTAATCAAAAAGCTGTGGCAGAACTTTGTGTAGAACATACAAAGAAATTTATTAAATTCACAATACTAGTAAAATAAAATAATTTTCACATGAAAGAGACCTACAACATGCTAGTTCAGATTTTTCATTCATATGCCTTCAAGTTTAATGTCATGCAGGAAACAAAGAGATAAAGAGATAAGGATGGAGAGTCATTTGGGAAACACACCAATATTGAAAATCTTGGACTGTTTATATGTAATGCTTATGAATTTATGGTGATCATGTTACTTGAGTCTTGAATATTCCGAGATGTAGATGACATTCAGTTGATCCTTTATTGTCCTAATGAATATTTCAAATGGCAATGTCTACTCCTTTTGAAATGGATGCATGGCTATTGAATATTTAATCCTCTTGAAATGCATGCATGGCTATTGTTGAAGATACAACCTGTGTAATACTAGTTATTCTAATGATTGATTTTTTTAAGAAAAATGTTTACATCATCTAATTCATATATTTTCAAATTAACATCCTCTTGAAATGCATGCGTGGATAGTGTTGAAGATGCAACCTGTGTAATAGTAGTTATTCTAGTTATTCTGATGATGGAACATAGAATACAATTTGAAATTTTGAAGAAAAAAAAGCTTACATCATCTAATTCATATGTATTCAAATTAACAACATAAATCTTTAATTAGGTTTTGATTGTTCTATGTTCGGATGACAATTGCTCAAAATTACTTTTGTTAAATTTCTTTTATACAGACTTTCATGGAGTTTGACAACTAGTTTGCTTTGAAATGTGCAGGCACATCCTGAGGTCTCTCAGCAAGAGAGGCAATCTGTATGTAAACATCTGAGCTGCCAAATAATGTCACAGGAAACCTGCATTCATGCAGTTCATAATGGGCTCATGCCATTAAGATTAACAGTCCAAGCCATGTTCATTCAGCAGCTCCAAACCCGTCAAGTCCTTCGTTCCAACAGCAACGTTGAGCAGCTACAGCAGAAGCATGAGACTAGACGGCACCAAAGCATGTGATTATAATTCTCACCATACTTTCTTCTCACAGGACCTCAGTTCCACAGCAAAATCTAATGAAGACAATAACCATGAAGAGCAATTGCCTTTGGGGCTTCTCCTGAAAAGGGATGCAGCATTTCGCCAAGAAGCAGCCATGAGAGCAGATTTCGAGGCCACCAGCTTCAGGCTCAAGAATCTAGAGGAAGAGCTCGTCTGCATGAGGAAGAATCTCCAACAAAACAAAGACAATAAACAACACAGGCACAACAAAGAAACCCATATCAATTCCTCGGTCCAATCTGAGAGCTTCAGAGTTTCTATCATGGACAAATATGTAGACACCAAATGCAGGAGAAATATAGTTGTTACTTCTTGTACTTGTGGAAAATGGTTCCTTCGTACAGATTTTGTTCATAAAGTAGTGGAGATATTTCAAAAGATCGCCATTTTCAACTTGAGCCATCATCGTGACAAGGATAAGAAATGTTCAGTCAAATCAAAAGAAAAATTCATCTGTCTCCCATGGAAAGCTTCTTCCCAGACCAAATTCCAATGACTTTCAAGGAACTCTTACTCTTGAAATATGTACTTCTATAATATATTTACAAAGTATTGTTGGTATTGAGGTATTGATATTACATTACAGACAATACGTACAACAGGAAACTTGTTCGTCAAGAATTGGGTCAAGTACCAATGTGATCCCACTCTGACTGGATTATTTATAAAAAGATAATTCTCGATGTGGGTATGTATATACCTAGGTATCTCTGTACAAGTCTAAACTGCCAAAAACGTTTTTGCTTATCCCAATAGAGATTTCTCTCGTGCGAGTATCGAATTGGGAGATCTACCGAATAAAGAACTGTTAGATTTCTGTGTTCTTTGTGTTAGGATTATGATATTTTATTTACATCCGTTGAAATGAAGTAACAGGAGGGAGGGAACGTTTGTCTACTAAGGGAGAGGGCCCGATGGTGGGTAGGGTAACCTTGAGCGAGGTGTCCACGTCATCAGCGTCCAAGTCGACTAAATTTTTTTTGCCACGTGCCTTCACTGTCGAGCTAGCAGTTTGAAATAAAAAATTGGCAATATTTCGAGCACACCATCCAAGGTTTTGGGGGCGATTTCCAAAAACCACCAAAAAAGAGTAAAAATTAGGCGTATACCTATCGCGAACATCTGTATGACCGATTGTTGTTTGGCGCCACACCAGTACTTGCATATGCATATCCTAGTTAATGCGCATTAACTACTACACATTCCCTACCGTTGGCCTTAACACCTACCACCTCGACATGCTAACCATTCGCTTGGTCTTGCATTCTGTTCACGAAACACCCAATAATGAGACATCATTCATTTTCAACAGTTCCATTGAGAACCAGCTCTGGTTAGGATAGACACCGACGGTGGTGAGGCCATGGCCGAGTGGTGGTGATACATTTTTTGTGCTTTTTGTGTTTAGCAACAACATATTTAGTAAAAGAAAACTATATATCTTCTTGCTACCCAGGTGAGGTTGTCTTCCAACCTCACTCAGGCAGTAACTATGCATTGCAATATTTTCTAGGTTTTTGTTGCGATTTTCTTTTGTTAAATGTGCAAGAAAAAATTGTAATGCTTTCATTGTGTAATGAAGCTTTGTTGCAGCTTATTCATGGCCGCTACTATGTATTTTATGGCCGACTGTGTGTATATGTGACTATACAGATATATATATATATAGGCATATATATGGCCGACTATTTGTAAATGTGTGTATACACATATATATATGCATATAAATGTATATATATGCATATATATCTGTGTATACACACATATACACACAACAACGGCCTGCAAATGTAATTTCCAGCAATAATAGAACTATATAATGGCGGACTGTGTCTATATGTGAGAATACAGTTATATATATGCATATAAATGGCCCAGTGTGTATATGCGTGTATACAGTTACATGTATGAGAAATTCCTATGCAGCAGTGTGTATATGTCTATATATATCCATATTTATATGTCTACACACACATATACACACACACCGCCATAATATATGTGTTCATTTTTGTTTTATACCTCTGTAATTGGAATATATGCATATATATGTGTGTATACACACATATACACACAGTCCGCCATTCAAATAGAGCTTAGTTTGTGTTTTGTACCTCTATAATTTGCATATGTATAGTGGCAGTATGTGTGTTTGTGCAGCTCAACTGTGAAGGGTTTTATGCACCTATGTTTTAGCCGGCTCTTTGACCGTTGCCGTGAACCCCTCGCTCAAAAATTCCTGACCCCCATCGTCCACTCTTCCCTGTCCTTCGTCTCTGCTTCAAATATGACTGATTTAGGGAATACAGTCATATCCATTTATAGAATTCTCCTAGTCAATTTTGTAATCATTTTATTTTTTTAATTGACTAATCATTTATATGATTTTCCTAGTCAATTTAGTAATCATTTTAATTTTTAATTGACTAAACATTTCTTTTTAAATTGATATAATATTCAATATCTTTATATTAGACTAAACAATAAAATATACTACATAATTATTTATGTATGTACGCATGTTTCTATTTGAGACATAGACATACATACTTATACACACATACCTAGATGTATGTGTGTATAGTATGTATACACACATACCTAGATGTAAGTATGTATAGTATGTATACATACATACATGTGTGGATGTGTGTAGACATACTATACACACATACATGTATGCATGTGTGTATACATGCTATACACACATGCATGTATGCATGTGTGCATACATACTATACACACATGCATACATGTATGTGTGTATAGTATGTATGCATGTGTGTATATACTTATACACACATACATGTATACATACTATACACACATGCATACATTTATGTGTGTATAGTATGTATACACATGCATGTGTGTATAGTATGTATACACACATGCATACATGTATGTGTGTATAGGATACTATACACACATACATACATGTATGTGTGTATACTATACACACACATACATACTTTGGCCAAAACATAGGTGCATGCCACCCGAAACTATGGAGTGTATGATAGTGTTGTAATATTGCCATTATATATATGCAAGTTGCAGGTCTACAATTACATGTCTATTGAAGTGATCATATGTATGCTTTGTTTGTTCTTCAATTAAAGTGACTATAAATATCGGCCCCTCTCCCTTACAGCTATGTGTGATGATGGTTGACTCCTACTTATGTTAATATCAGGTCAATTAGATGCATGGTTAGTTTGTTCATCAATTACACTCAATCTTACATGTATGAATTTGTTGTTATAGTATGTACAATTGTTTGATATTTTGTTCATTTCGAATCAACTCAACTACATGCATGGTTAGTTTGTTCTTCAATTACAATCGATCTTATATGTATGCATTTGTTGTTACACTTTGTACCATTGTTTGATATGTTGTTCATTTCCAATCAGCTCAATTAGATACATGGTTAGTTTGTTCATCAATTACACTCAGTCTTACATGTATGAATTTGTTGTTACACTATGTACAATTGTTTGATATTTTGTTCATTTCGAATCAACTCAACTACATGCATGGTTAGTTTGTTCTTCAATTACATTCGATCTTACATGTATGCATTTGTTGTTACACTTTGTACCATTGTTTGATATGTTGTTCATTTCCAATCAACTCAATTAGATGCATGGTTAGTTTGTTCATCAATTACACTCAATCTTACATGTATGAATTTGTTGTTACACTATGTACAATTGTTTGATATTTTGTTCATTTCGAATCAACTCAACTACATGCATGGTTAGTTTGTTCTTCAATTACACTCAATCTTAACATAAGTAGGAGTCAGCATATGGTTAGTATGTTCTGCATTTGTTGTATGAAGTTATATTTCAGTATGTTGTTACACTATGTACCATTGTTATATATGTTGCATATGCATATGCATATATGCAATTGTTGTATGAAGTTAAATTTCAGTATGTTGTTTGAGAAATGGTATTAACATAAGTAGGAGTCAACATATGGTTAGTATGTTCTGCATTTTTTGTATGATGTTATATTTTAGTATGTTGTTACACTATGTACCATTGTTTGATATATTTGCTCATTTCGAGGATCACCTCAATTAGATGCATGGTTAGTTTGTTCGATTACACTCAATCTTACATGTATGAATTTGTTGTTACACTATGAATTTCAGTATGCTATTTGAGAAATGGTATTAACATAAGTAGGAGTCTGCATATGCATATGTATGTGCATACTGTCAGCAATTGCCTTGTCCATTTACATTTAAATGAGTGGACACCTTGTTAATTTCCATAACCATCCTTTATGCTGTCATGGGAAACTCTCCCTTTAAGCTCTATTATGGTTGAAATATTTCCAACCCATTTGAATACAACATTACCATACATATGTATGCTACACAAAATGATACAACATACTGAATTTTCAAATTAACTTCAAACAACAGAGTCATACACCGTTATGATACATATATGTATAGATTACTATAGATAGATACATCAGTTTCCTCTCGCAAAGATAAATATATACATATGTTTCATATTGCAGAGATAGACAGTAACATGATGGAATATGTTGTCTCTATGGTATCCATACTGATGTTTCAAGTTAGAAACATTCAAAACAAAAAAGTTCAAACATCGTTTCAAATCCATCAAGAAGTTCACAACAAAAAACTAGCAACCAAACATTCAAATCAATCGAAAAATGTAGGAAAACTAAAATTTGATGGCAAGTTGTCTTGTGAGTTGGATGTGGCTTGTGATGGAGAAGGACTCCATGATTGAGTTGGTTGGATTATGCTTGGGGTGGGTGAGGTTTGATAGGCCTGTAAACGAGGACTCCAACTCTCATATGGTTGGCTTCTTGTGGGGCTAGGTGAGTGTGTATAGGAGAGCGACTGAGAAGGACTCCAACTCTGAAATGTTTGGCTGGTAGCTTGGGTAGGTGATGGACAATATTGGGGGCATTGAATAGATACGAAATCTATGAAGATCCTATGGCGGTCAGGCAAGGGATTTAGAGGGCTGCTGAGTCGCCTCTCCTTTGCACCATTTGCTTGTGCCTTCTCCAACTCTTTTTCCCTTTTTGCGGCTTCCTTTTCTCTCCGTTGGTCCTCCCTTTTTTGTCCTTCTCCTTCTTTTGCAGCTCTTTTTCAGCCTCTGCTGCTACTTATTGCTTTTCCTTTTCAATTCTCATAAGACTTTTTGCCTCCAATTTTGCAATCCTTTCTATCTTGCGCTCTGCAAGCTGTTGCTTCTTCCTCAATTTCAATTCTTCTAGTTCCTTCTTCTTTTCGTCTTGTTCACTTAGCATTGCCATGAAGTCATCAGCAGTTAGGAGTTGAGATCCTCTTTGCAACTTGATCCCATAGTCAGCTACCTTATTAGACTTGTCTTTCACCACATGAACCAGTAGCTTCAAGAATTGTGAGATGCATGAAGTTTGTTGGCCTCCCAAAGGCTCAATCAAATTGACATTATTTGTTTCTAGCATCTCACTATCTGTAGCATTTGTTCTATCTCCTAACTACTCACCGTCACTGTCTCCACAATCGGCATAGAAATGTACTAACGTATTGGGACCCATGCAGTGCGGTGGGGATGGCATTGAAAGACTCTGTTCTTCATCCACATGCATATCCATAGCAAGATTGGCAGCACCATCAAAGAGCCAGGAGGGCTGCTCAGGTGGAGTTGGTAGGGAAAGAGATATGTCTCCAATAGTACTCTGGTCTCCCAATACTGTTGGTTCAAGTCGTTCATTGGAATTTGAAACAACAAATTCATACATGTAAGTTTGAGAGTATTTGAAGAACAAACGAATCCAATCCATGTAATTTAAATGCAAATAGAGAAGGCAATTGCTAATAGTATCCACAACCATATGCATATGTTGACTCTTATGATAATCCCATTTCTCAAACAACATACTGAATTTTATCTTCATACAACATATGCATATGTTGACTCTTACTTATGATAATACCATTTCTCAAATAGCATACTGAATTTTATCTTCATACAACAATTGCATATATGCATATGCATATTGCATATTGCATATGCCGACTCCTACTTATGTTAATACCATTTCTCAAAATAGCATACTGAAATTTAACTTCATTCAACATATGCATATATGCAATGCATATGCATATTGCATATATGCATATATAACTTCATACGATAAATGCAGAACATAGTGTAACAACAAATGCATACATGTAAGATCGATCGTAATTGAAGAACAAACTAACCATACATCTAATTGAGTTGATTGGAAATGAGCAACATATCAAACAATGGTACATAGTGTAACAACATACTAAAATATGACATCATACAACAAATGCAGAACATACTAACCATATGCTGACTCCTACTTATGTTAATACCATTTCTCAAACAACATACTGAAATTTAATTTCATACAACAATTGCATATATGCATATGCATATTGCAAATATGCATATGCATATCTAAAAATGGTGCATAGTGTAACAACAAATGCATACATGTAAGATCGATTGTAATTGAAGAACAAACTAACCATACATCTAATTGAGCTGATTCGAACTGAGCAACATATCCAACAATGGTACATAGTGTAACAACATACTAAAATATAACTTCATACAAAAAATACATAACATACTAACCATTCATCCCATTTTGCTGATCTCCAACTTTTGCAGTTCCAACATTAGACTCACCCTCATTGACTGCCAAACCATTGTTGGAAAGGCTTAGAATGTTTGCAGCAGCTGATGCTTCCTGGGGGGCAGCAAAGTGGAATGTCTCGCTAACCCTCATGTCATTATCCAAAGCACTTCGATCAAATGGCCAAATACCTGTCCTCTTGAAGCCAGCTGTAATGTTTGAAAAATTCAATGACTTTTGAAAAGCTAGGCTACCAAGTGTAGCCAATTTTTCCCTTCTTATCTCCAAATTTGGATGTCTAATGGTCCAATTTGTTCTTTCCTTTTTCAAGTTACACTTGAAAGACGAGAAAACACTCACATCAAGAGGCTGCAACTTGTGTGATGTGTGGGCGGGTAGGGTGAGCAAGTCAATACCAAGCTCCCTTTCTTTGGTAATGGTAGAGAAGGCTACATGGCTGCCATGCCCATCAAATATCAAGAGGTGTCTATGGGTGGGTGAGCAACCCCCAGGTACTTGCATAGCAAAGAACTTGAGCCATTTGATAAAAATCTCTTTCGTCATCCATGCATGAGGTTGAACAACCATCAATGCTCCTGGCTCACAGTTGGCTATATGTAGTTTTGCACATTTTTTTTGCTCTTGAACAAATAAAAACCTGGAAGTTTTTGACTTGCAGCGTTTACACATGCTAGAATAGTGATCCACTCTCAGCTCTTTGGGATAATGTAAGCAACACTTCTCACGCCTTTCATGGCAAGCACCTTCATGTTACCATTTTGGCCAGCTTGCAGCCCTGTCTCATCACAGTTCCAAATCCTCTGCAGTCCATAGTTCCCTCCTGCATATGCCTTCTCCAAAGTGTCGTAGAAAGCACTTACAACCGGTTGCCTCAGATTTATAGCACGATCTCTATCTTGACCTTGGGTTGTTCTCAAGTAGAGATCAGGATGCCTTCTTTTGAATCCTGTCCACCATGACTTGCCAGGAAGCCCATTCTTGAAGGGATTATTCCTTGTTTCGCATATTTGGGCCACTTCCGTTTCAGATTAACGATCTCCAAACCTTGGCCAACAACAACCATCTCCTTGCACCATTCGATGATCAATGACTCTTCCTCCTCAGTTAGGACTGTTGGGGGCCCTTTCCTTTTTGTAGTGGTCATACCACCTAGCCAATTGGACAATGTTGAGGTAGGAATACCCCACTTTTTTGCTGCACCTCTAGTTGACCAGCTGTAGTCTTCGACATCTTGAAGTGCATGGTCCATGTCAGCCTAGGTCCATTCATGCCTCGGTGCAACCTTTTTGGTTGATACAACTAGGTTAGCTTGCACTACATATTCGGTTGGCTATTCCAAAACAATTTCTACCTCCTCCTCACTACTTGGTTCTTCAGTTCGCTGGTGAACATGAATGACAACATCCTCCTCATCGCTATGTGGCAGATGCACACCTCTCTTGTGTGTGAGCATAGTTGTCCAGCTCCACTTTTGTGGAGGCTTCCTCCTTGAAGATCACATGCTATTTGTTTGCACATTTATCTTCCTCTGTATTGAACCAACACAGTGATTAGTAAACAACACACTTAATATTGAAAATAATGATACCGATTGAAACAACGAATACATACATTTACTATTGACTGTAATTGAAGAACAAGCTAACCATGCATATAATTGACACATTATTATGATACACATATATATGAACTTACAACAACAGCATGATACAAATATTTATATCTTCAAACAACTTTGCAAGACAATAAAGGGTTTCAAATATTTCTATCATACTACTGTTTCAAGTTGTGTTAATGTTTCATAATGTTGTTTGAGATATTCTTCGCATACTTCAGTACAATTGAAGAATAGACAAAGCATACATCTAATTAAGTTGAATGTAACCGATGGTGGGTAGGGTAACTTTGAGCAAGGGGTCCACATCATCAGTGTCCTAGTCGGGTAATTTTTTTATGCCACGTCCCTTGACAGTCGAGTTGGCATTATGCAACTTTTATATATGTATGTATATATCTATCTCTGCAATATATATATATATATATATATATATATGCATCTATCTATATATGTATCTATCTATATATGTATGTATATATCTATCTTATTGATGTTTCAAGTTATTTATGGTCTTTCATTCCATGGTTATAACACAAGTAGGAGTCATATGCTATCACAGTTGGCTGTAAGGGAGAGGGGTTGTCAATTACAGTCGGTTAAATTGAAGAACAAACACATAGACAAAAGGGAGAGGAGCTATGTGTGGGAATAGGAGCTGATCGTGGGTATACATTTGGACATATGACATATGGTGGGTATGGTATGTGAAAGCTTGCTTATACACTGTCAATTTAATTGAAGAACAGACAAAGTAACGGAGGAACTTTTTTTCCCTACAAAGAATGCAGTGAAGTGGTATAAAGTTCATGGCATTTTCCATGAAATTTAGATTCTTGGAATTTTCCAATAGTTTATAAGTCATGGTATTTTCGATGGATTTTATAGCAGTTCTAATTGCATGCACTGTAGGGAAAGAGTGTTTTGATGTGACATAAATATCGACCCCTCTCCCTTACAACTAACTTTGATGATGGTTGAGTCCTACTTATGTTAATACCATTTCTCAAACAACATAGTAACATAAGTAGGAGTTAGCCATTATGACAGTTGACTATAAGGGATAGGGGCCGATATTTACAGTCACTTTAATTGAACAACAAACAAAGCATACATCTAATTAGGTTCAATGTAAATGAGGACATACATACAGTCACTTTGCAGAGATAGATAGATACTTAATTTGAATGTGAATGAACAAGGTATAAATTGAATGTACATACCTATATTTGGTGATGAACCGTACATTAATATACAAATTTGACTATGCAATATATATATATATGCAGAGATAGATAGATACCTAATTTGAATGTAAATGAACAAGGTATAAATTGAATGTAGATACCTATATTTGTTGATCAACTGTTCAATAATATATTAATTTCAATTTGCAAAATAGAAATATACATACCTTGTTAATTTACATTCAAATTAGGTTATCTATCTATCTCTCTGCAAATATATATATATTTCCCATAGCCCTATCCATT
>VDFB02202289.1:0-27226 GCA_007258455.2 Sequoia sempervirens
TGTTGTGCAATTTTGCACACACGCCCCACTTGGAGTAGGGACCCTTTTTTGATTTTGGATGTCTCTTGGGCCTTTGGTTTTTATTAGATTTATCCTTTTGAGGTCTTGGGATGATTGATCTTGCTTGCCTTGGTCTTATCTTGGAGGTTGGATTAATCAAATTTGGTTTTTAGTGGAAGTCCGGGTTTTGCCCTGGGTTCGAGATTTTTCAGTTCACCCGGATTCTCTTGGGTCCTTATCCATCGTCTGGCCACTATCGGAATTTCCAAAGTTTAGGTTTCTACTTGGATTCAGGATTTTCTGGCTCGGGCGGATTTTCCCAAACTTCGTCGAAGTCCCGAAGGGGGCGTTATCCATGGAATTCGTGCTCACCCGGATTGTCCATCTGGCTTGGTTTTCTCCAAAATTTTGTTTTTGGCTCGGGTTTCCAGATTTCTTCATTATGTCTTGTCATTCATTAATGCTCAAAGTACGTCTTCTCTGGCATGAGTGCAGGTGGATTTAAGGCTTTTTGGAACTCTTTTGAGTTCATTATTCATTTAATATTTGCTTTGGCGCTTGAGTTTGTTCTTCTTGAGCTTTGGTTGTTGGATTTGAGTTGCTTGCGCGTGGATTGCTTGAGCGTTGGTGTTAAGTATTTTCATCGCTAGGGCACCCTATTTCACAGTGACTTCCTTGGGCACGAGCTTCATTTAGAGTTGATCCATGGTAAGTTATTTCGGACCTCTCCTTTTTTTGCGCTTTCAAGTTGTTGATTGGTGGTTATTTGGGTTGGCCCTTGCTCATTTTTTTGTAATTTTATATTTACTTAGGGTTTGGTCTAGCTTTTACAAATTTTCAAACGCCTACATTGCATGTCTTGTTGTTTTGTCGGTCAAATTTCGGGTCTACCCAGTTATTCTTTTGAGGTCGTACCTTTCTTGTGTGCAATCTGGTCTAATTTGTGTAGGTAGGGTTCCATTATGTCCGCTCAGGGTTGTTAGGTTTGTTGGATTTTATGCGACCTTCTTGTCCTGTGTTTGGATCTACCTTGTTTGCAACACTTGAGAATCTTGGTGCGCCCTTTAGTTCTATCATTTGAGGGATAGTATCTGAAACTTTGAATTTACCTTAGCTTTCATGGTATAAGTCTGGTTATTGAATTTAGGGCATCATTGTTTCGTCATGAAAATCAATCACCTGAGGGTCTTTGGGAGTTAAATTTGTGTGCAATCGAGATTTGGCCTGTTGGGATTGATTTTATGTCCATTGGAATCTGAATAGGGAGGTTTGTATGATCATTCGATTAATGGTTTGCGCGTTTAACGATCGTCGAGTTTCTGGGGTGTCCGCTAAATTTTTGCGCACCCAGATTTTCCCAGATTCTACCATTTCCTTGGAGTATGATGAGTTCCAGAATTTTGAGCTGCCCGTGGAAATCTGACCTGTCCGGATTTTTCCGATTTTTTGCCTGGTTCCACTTCTTTTGTTTTTTGAAATTGGGGGTAATGAATTAAATGTTAAATGATGATTTCTTGTTGCTAAATGAATAAATCTTATAATAATCACACATCTCTTTTGTCCATATTAATGATTTATTTGATGAATGATGCCTTGGTAGTAGGAGTTCGTCTGGGTCAAATTTCTCTAAATTCCGCCCCGACCGGATTTTCCCGAATTTTTGAGATTAATGATTGATCTTAATTGTTTCATGTGATTTAAAGGCTAACCTTTGATTGAAATGTAGATGATAATGGGATTTTCATGAGGTCCTTTTGTGAATGCAGGCTAAATCAAGCAAAGCAGCGGCAGGAAAGGGAAAAGGTGATACATAGGGGTCCTCAATTATAGATGCAGAAAGGTTGAGGTTGGATACAAAGAGTCAGTTGCCGGACAGTAAGATAGTTTCAATCTGGTCTGAGGTCTCTGACACCAATGTAGGAGCATGGAGATATGAAGAATTCAAGGAAAGGACATCTCAAAAAGATCTATCAGCCCTGACCAAGGGAATGATGAAGTCCAGACTGGTTCATGTAGTAGGATTCCCTCCTACGATTCAGTGTTATGAATTGATATTGGAATGTGCCCGACAATATGACTTTGATACACAGAGGGTCGTTAGCACTGAGGGAAGAGTCTTGGCGAACTTCAATCCAGTTTCTATTGCCCAGGCATTCGATATGCCAGACTTACCATGTGTGTGCGCCTTGGACATGGACTTGGCTAGAACTTACTATGAGGATGAGCCTACTAAGGCCCAACAGATGATTAATTCCTGGCTTGAACATTTCTCCAAGCTACCTAAGCAGTCACACAGGATCAAGCTCAGGAAGGACATATATGATGCTATCACACTGTTGAGCAGGGTGGCCGACTTGAAGAGTGCTGGGGTGTTGGAGAGTTGGATGGTGCATGTCATCAACAAAATTGAGCAAGGCATTAATTATCATTGGGCATGGCTTATTAGCGCAATGATTGATAGGCAGCTGAAAGATGTGTTAGAAACAAAGAAATTTACCATGTCATCTTATGTGATGTATGTGCTTGCCAGGTTTTATCCATATAGGGGTTTGAATCCGAAAGGAACCTTTGGATAGGATATCATCTATGAGATATACCCCGAATTGCACCTAGGAAGTCAAAATTATAGGAGAGAAAATGATGCATTCACAATGCATATTACTAGGCTGCTCCAGAACGCAGAGCATGTGAGAATATCTGATGGAGCCAAGGAGTTGATCAAAAAATACGGAGCCTGGTTTATACAATTCCCCACCTTATCTTATATTAGAATTGATGGATGTCAAACTGCTCCATACAAATTGCCAAGATATCCTACTGACCACATTGTGCTATTGGAGGTTACCAGGCAGATATATGACTTCGATGCTGTTGTCAAAAGAGAGAAGCACAAGACAGGGTTTGGTGGGGACTTCCCTTTGAAAATTGGTATAGCTGAGGTTTTCCCTTCAATCCAATCAGCTCATGCATCCGGGGAGGAATTGAGTACTTATGGTTTCTCTTTCCATTCTAAGAGGACAAACTTTGATATCACCGGAGAAGCACAAAAGAAGGCAACTAAGGAATATCACCACAAGGATGATCTAGAGGATTACTGGGCAAACATCAAAGATGACTTTGAGGCGAGAAAGAAAAGATATTCTAGGCTTCCAGTTGATGTGATTAGAATGTACAATGTCAAGTTGATTCCTGACCAGTTAGAAGATGACGGGAATCTAGTCCAAGATCATGCATATGAATCAGTCAAGGACAGGTCTATTGGAGAGATAAACTGGTCTGAAAATGAGGTAACCGAGCTGGAAGAATTAATGGCCCCTATTATGAAATTTACCAAGTCTTGGTTGAAGCATAAAGTGTGGGAATTGGAAAGCGAGAAGGTACCTTGTACCTTTAATTTGATGGGAGATCTGAATCCTCTTTCCACCTCAGAGGAATCCAATGAGGATGACTCCAAAAGAAAAACTAAGGTAACCTCACCTTTTAAGATCAAAGTCAGAGGCCCTAAGGAGAGTGAGCCAGAATAGAAAAGGAAACCTAAGGGAAAGAAGAGAAGTCAAACTTTGAAAATAGGTAAGTCTGCAGAAGAGGAGGAACTCGAGAAAGCAGAGAAAGAAGATACTCCTCCAGAGCTAAAAAGGACAAGGATAACTAGGGCTTCAAAGAGGAAAGATCAAGAAACTTCTAAGGATGAGGAAAACCATCCAATGGTTGATGTGGAAAGCTCGGGAGAAAAAACCAGGGTTTATTCAAGGAAATCAAGGACTCCATCTCCCAAGGAGACCATGCAAAAAATAGGTCCTCTTCCAGTGGCATCAACTGTAGAACAACATAAGGCTACCTCCCCTCCATTGAGTATACCTGAGCAGACAACTCATGAAGAGCATGAGACCAGCGGGGAGATAGAACCATTCAAGGAAGGAGAACTCTTTGGTGCAGCAGCTGAGCTTGAGGTTGAAGATGTAGAAATGCACCCTTCTCCATTGGTACAGTATGAAGATTCTCCTGTGAGCAGCAAAGATAACAAATCCCCTGAGAAGGAGGATGTCTCTGTTAAGACCTCATCACCCCTACAAGAAGAAGAACCCAAGTTGGGGAATCAAGGTGATCAGTCTCCTGAAAAGGAGAAGGATGAGACAGTAGAACTTCATGAGGAGGTTAAAGAGGATGAAATCCGGGTGGATCCTGCTGTCCCGGATTGGTTAGATAAAGAAACTAGAAGGAAACAGATCATTGTTGAGGACACTCCTCTCGATTGGGATGAAATGCTGGCTAAGATTGGAAAAGGTAAGAAGAAGAAGATGGCCAAGGTAGTTTCAAAGATAGAAAGAGATGAAGGAAGTAAGAGGGTTATTCATATTGCTACCCCTGCTGTTGATAAAAGTAAAGATGAGGTCATTGGAAAAGATTACAATGTACAGACTATCAATCTTGGACCTGCTTCTATGGAGCAGGATATTGAAGAATACGAGGGGTCCAGTGCAATGATAATTGGGAGATTAAGGAAGGAAACACAGTCCAGGCATGAGCTTAAAAAATAGAATGAAAGGCTTAGGAAATGTCTAGAAGATTTGATGAAGCCTTTGCAATCTCTCCATCCATCCTCTTCTGCTGCTACTGGTTTCTTGCCGAAGGAGACCATCTTTGAAATAGAAAGGATGAAAGCCTCTACCAAGGCTTCAATAGATTGGTTGAAGGAGGTACAGATCAAGGGAGATGATGCAATAAAGGAAATCCTTTCAACTGGAAAGGATGCAATAAGAGCTAAGGATTTATTAGAGCATGTTCTATCTCAGGATAAGGAGGATGTTGACCTTTTATTGAAGAAAGCTAAAGTGATCATGGAATATGGTAAAGATCAGTTGGTTGTTGATGGAATCCTTTCTTCATCTGGAGTTAATGAGCCTTAGGAATGGTTTGAAGCCTTGCAGGTTTGACAGAAGGTCATCAGAAAGATCTCCAAGCAAAAGAAGCAAATTGATGGTAGATTAACCAGTGTTTATGATGGATGTATAACATTCTTTGAAATAATGACTGGCAGGAGGAAGATCACTCCTAAATATTTGAGTTTAGAGCAATTAAGGGAATGGTGGCATGAAGTCTATGCCTTTGATGTTGAAAAATTTGTAACAGGGCACCAATTGGATGATGCGGCAACTTACTTAGCTGTGATGGAAAAGTACCAAGCGCATAGGGGTGAGTGGGATAAAATTGTTAAGCAGTCAAAGGAAGAAATTGGCTCCATTGAATGTCGGCTCAAAATCCTACCCTTGCCACCTGTTGCCAAGTTGGATAGGGTGTTTTTGAAGGTTCATGAATCACTGGATCAGAACAAGGATAAGGGAGGCGGTAGTTAATGCCAACTTTGAGATTTGTGCTTCCCTATTATTATAGGGCATGTGTTGATCTGAGCTGCATTGAGGAAAGTGTTTGGGCTGACCTTGATGATGGATCAACATTTAATGTGTGCCTTATTTTGAAATTCCTGAGGCCAACTTGTCTTGACTATTTTATTTTGTAAATGTTTGGCTGGGCCGACATGTTTGAGAGTTCTCTATAAAGGGAATTCCTGCCTCATTTGTAAAGTTAGTTGGACAGATAATAGAGACAATCTAGATTAAGAAAGAACTAGAGCATTTTTTAGTAGAGATAATAGTTAGTTCTTGAAGCAAATATTGTAACACAGAACAGTGGAATTGTTGCTACATTTTGGTGATCTAATACAATTGAAGGCATTGTGGTTTCTCTAGTGAATTCTTTTGTGTTAGTTTATCTTGCATGGTTCCTGTTGTTCCATCTTTGAAATTGCTTAAAGATCTAAGATTTAGTGTTAGGTTTAGAATTAGATTAGTTTGGTGAATAGTGTTTATGATTTCATGCTTGGAATGTTTGTAGCAATCTCTGGTCTATACTCCCAGTAACTATCTAATTGTAGTAGGCTGGTGAAGTCAACCTGGACCATACATCTATCTGTGCTTAGTTTGATTATAGATGAATGTCTATGATTTGAAAATTTGTATGCCTTAGAAGATTGCACCTTCTTGTGATATTGCATTGTGGGTTAAGCAGGAATTGGTTATTTGAGATTGGTCCATTCCAGATATCTATCATTTGCATTGTTCATCTTAGAAATAGTTTAGATTTCATTACTTCTCTTGCACCCTCATCTTTTGTTGTTTCTTTATTATTCGGTTAGATTTAGGATTTAAGATCAAAATATTGCAAAATCTGATAAGTTGGAAAGATACAGTTTGCTTGTAGTAAGGTCTGATTGTGATTACCAACATTTTCACATATTATCTGAGTTGTTTATGCATTGTCATGACCTGACACCCGAGAGACCTTGGGGTGATTTTTAGTAACTTGTTGAAAATTACCTTTCAAGAGAGATAGAATATTGCATTCTATCTGAGTTGTTTCCGTCTAGAAAACACCATCAACAAGGTTTCTTTTTTTTTTAATAAAATAGAGTTTTTACATTTTTCGATCGTGTTATACATTGAATACCTATGTTCTATAAGAAATAGGAGAATCTACGAGATAAAAGACAAGCACAAATGAATAATGCATAAAATTTTATATAGATGACCTAAAATACAATGAGTACAAAGCCTTGTATATATCAGCAAGGATGAGGCAATCCACCAAGTTCCCCATGAAGTTGTTGTTGTCTCTCAAAGTTGCACAATTGCTAAGTGTCAAAACTTAGCACTTTGGAGGAACATGGGAACATTCCTAGGTTGTGGGTTACCTAAACTTGGAATGGACCTCCATAGAAGGCTAGCTCCTAAGGTACTCACCTAAACTAATCTAATTATTTTCCAAGGAAAAGGGGAAAGAAGATAACATAAACCGAAAAATTGAAAGCTTGAAAAAGTTGATACACCAAAACACTAACTAGGACCTATAAAACAACTCATATGAATAGTTCAAACAATGATAAAGCTTCACATACACAACTCATTTCCATATATTTCTTGCATAAGAATTTCATAAGAAGGTTTTAGAGCTTAACTGCTAGAAATAAATATACTTTCATAGCTAGAACATTCTACTTTTCAACACAACCTATAACTTACAAATTACATATTCTTCTAAAAACGGTGCTAACAATGAGATAACAC
Source organism: Sequoia sempervirens (assembly GCA_007258455.2). NCBI lineage: Eukaryota > Viridiplantae > Streptophyta > Pinopsida > Cupressales > Cupressaceae > Sequoia > Sequoia sempervirens. The sequence continues at coordinate 7,122 of VDFB02202289.1, forward strand.
CACAAGGAAAAATATAGTTTCACAAGTAGTAGCATTAGTCAAACAAAATTCACACAATAAAGTAGAAAAATGAGAAGGTAAAACAACTTTACTTCATTGATATACAAGGTATCCAATGTAATACATGTCAAAAGAGTTACAAAAAATGTAGTCTTTTCTACCAAGGACTCCAAAAAGTCACAAAGTACAAAAATATCAAGTAAGAACTAACTTCATAAATGAATAGTGAAGTGACTATATCCATCCTCTCTCCACAATCCACCAAAATAGTACCTATATCCTTCTTCGTCGTATGCAACAAAAAATCCAAAAATATAGCTACTATATCTCCTCCAACAAGGCTTCAAAATGTTGAAAAGGTCAAATTTGACCAAGTCCATCATGAAGGTGTGAGAAACCATCTCCTATATACCCTTTTTCCCTTGAAAAGATGAGTAAAAACTCCCTATATCTCCTCCATATGTCAACTAACCTCCTTCAACCTCCCCTATATGCTTGCAAGGCATAAAAGTCCAACTACAAACCTTTGGAAATATCCTTGAAGGTAAATGTTTATCCTTATCTTACACAACACAACACTCAATAAAGTGATTTATAATTATCACTTCAATAATGTTTTACATTTTTAGTTTTAATGCAAGACAAAAATTGATCATGTTTGACCACATTTGGAAAGACATAAGCAAGAAGGAATGTTTGATGAAGTCCATAAAAAATAAAAGTGAACACAAGGGACCCATTAGTTTATGTGAAGGAAAATTTAAAAAAAGATAAAAATCCCCTTGTTAAGTTGGCCAATCTTAGGGTTTCAAAATCCTAACACAAAGTTGTGGTCAAATAGTTTTTCCCTTGTTTCATTTTTCACTTGCAACTTTTGGGTTTGAGGGCACCACCATGGTTAAGAACATATTGAGGATTTTCCTAAAGCCATGAGTTGGGTAAGCATCTATACATGAAATATTGCTTTTATATTTGTCAAAATTCTCCTTGATAATTTTATTCTATAAAGAAAACATTTTTTACTTTTGTTAAGAAAAAATAAAAGTTTTCCACTTCTTTGTATTTATTTAGCAAGGTTTACAAATGAAACTATTCAAGGTTTTTTCTTTATATTCTGGGTTTTTTTCTAGAATTACATCTCTATATAGGTATTTGAGGCTCACTTTTTTTTGTCATGATGCCATTCATTTCCTATAGGTTGTCATTGACCTTCCATGGCACTTAAATTGCCATTGATCTTGATTCATTGTTAAATAAATGTGAATTTTCTATTGTCATCTTTATGACATTGTTCTACACTTTCTCAACTGCGCCTTGGACTCTCATTTATTTGAACCATCATTTCCTTCATGAATAAAGTCATTTGCAATCACTATTGTTTCTAAAATGAGTGCCATGACTATTGTTTCTAAAAAGATTGCCATGTAGTAGTGGCTAGTGCTATCATAATCACCTTCTCTATGAAAAGATTGTGCAAGATTATAATATGAATGAGACTTCATGAGAGGGTGGATATTTGAAACAAGAGTTATCTTAGTTAACTATTCCATAAGAAAATTCTGCCCCACGAAGGAAAAATGGTTTACAAAATGATTCAATACCATTTCACAGTATGGGTACAATTCAAAGACTCTACACATCTTTTCCATTCCTTCATGAACACTACCCTTTTCACTTGAAACCCTTAATTTGCATTGCCACTCCTCCAATGAAAATCATTATTGTATAAAAAAATTCATGATTACCAAACATATTACTACCCTATCATTTTGCTCCCTTGCATACACATGACCGTCATTGGTACTTATGACTACTACTTGTCAACAATGTGAAAGCTATCATTCTCAAGATTAGAATAGTACCGGTCTCACAATGTATGTTTTTGGCTCTTGAAAAGTTCAACTCCCTCCTGACAATCCCTATGATACTCTAATAATCCTTCAACTATAGACTACCCATATAAAAGGATCAATAAGGATGATATACTATTTCTTGTTCATTAGTCTCCTCTAGAAAAAAACTTCAAAATACTATCGTGGATTTTGTTTTCCTCTTTTGACTGTGTTTCTCTTGTTTACAAATTCTATTATGACAATCAATGATTGCCCCTTCTAGTAAATGGGTATCAAAAACCTCCTAGAACAATACAACTCCTTAGTGCCTATGCTCATATCATCATGACCATTGCCTCAAGACTATTTCACTATACCTGAAATAATTTCTATTGATAGGCCTTGAATAAGGATAGAAATAGACTCAACAATTGTTCCAAGGCATTAGTCTACATCCCATTTTATCTATCTGGATGAGTCAACTTTAATATGTGCTATATGACTTTGATAAGGACTATCATTAAAACCCTTTGAAATTTTAATGCAATTATTGTGATGCTACTCCTTGAATGCCTTGAATGCTTCTATATTGTCCTTAAAGTGACACTATCTTTGCACTCAAGAAGGTATTTTTAAAATGGGAAATCACTATTAACTATTTTTCGTGATTTCTTTAACTTTATTAATTTATAGATGTCCTTTGATAACCTTGAAGGCTATTGGAATACACAGATATCATAACAACTAGATCTTTGACACTGCATCTTTTGAGCACTATTAACTAGAAAGGCTTAATAAAGGATTTAATATAGAAACCATAGCAGCAGTTAGATTCTATTACAGTGAGAAAAACTCAAGCATATGAGTTAACAACTATCCTCATGTGTACATATGATCTCTTTTTTTTAATATAGTTTATCATTCACTGTTGGGATGAAGCATGATCACTGTTCCTTCAATGTCCTCTATAACATAATGGTTTATCATGTTGAGACTTCATTTTATGACTGTTCCTCTCTTATCATGTTCCAATTTGAGCAAATATGTTATTTATGATAGTGAGGAAAACTCACTATAATAGGTGATGAGATAAATGTTCCAAGTTGATGAATATGACTCTTTTACACTCATCATCCTCTTCAAAATAGAGGGCTACATATTGGTCTCAACCCTTGTGGGAGCCTATTTCACTCCACATGCTACGATATCAAAATAAAATAGTCCAATAATGAAAATTTCACCTATACATGCACAATGAACAAACATGTTAGATAAAAATAGTGAATCCAAAAGCTTCCAATGATGCTTCATAATTTGATTATACCCCTCTACTTCTTTTGATATTTGAGATGCTACAAAATTGTTTTAATGTCATATGATAGTACTCTATATGTTTGTTGAAATTGAATTGTAAATGATGAGAAAACGTACACGGAGCTCTAACACCAAATTTTCTCAGAATCCTACAGGCATCTTGGAGCAATGAAGCAACCGTCTGGAGGATTCAAGAGTTGTCTAGAGATGCGACAAATAAACATCCATCCTCACCACTCAGGCAATGATGGATGCCTTTTCTTTTTATATGATTTTATTTTCTTCAAATGTATAGGCTACTTTTTGTATTGCATTGAAGGAGTTAATCTCATGGTTTGTATGGGATGTACTATAGGGTATGTGCAAGATCATCATGGAAAAAATAGGCTCTTAAGTGGCAAAAAATTTAGAAAATTTAGAGTTAGGCAACTTGCCATAAAAAATTGAATAAGTTATCTATATTATTTCAAAAATATGTAAGAATAGAATCTATAGAAAATTGAATGTACTTTCTAAACTACTACGTTTATTTTTTATTTTTGAAAATCTATTTGGTGAAAATTTGAAATTTGAATGGAGTTACTTTAATTTTAGGGAAAAAATAAGAAGTAGGTGTCTGTCTGACCACCCTAACCACCATAAAATGATAATAATTTTTTATAAGATTTTAAATGTAAGTAGAGGACTCATGTTCGGATGTGATGCATATTTTTTTCTAATTTTCCCAAATAAATAATTAATTGTGATTTTTTATTACAAATTTTTAAAATATTAAAAATCATATGTCTGACCACCTTAACTTGGTCAAAAATTTATGAAATTCATTTTTTTTTTAATCTTATAATATGTGAAGCATAGAATGTGATACATGTTTGATTCAAAAAATATGATATGTTGAAAGCTATAGATTTTCAATGAGCCTATCAATCGGGACTTTAGTCATAATTCAAATAGAAAATGAATAAAAAATATTAAGGGTATGTGCGGATCATGGTATGCCAAAAAGTTGCAATATTATTAGGGTATTTGTGTATTTTTGACTTTTCACCCAAAATTAATGAAACGAAAAGGGTTTTTAGAGGAGATTCTCAGATTTCCAAAAATATAAATTATGATTTAATTTCAATTTAATAAATAATTATTATTCATTTTCTATTAGAATTACGACTAAAGTCCTGATCGATAGGCTGATTGAAAAACATCTATAACTTTCAAACGGTATCATATTTTTGAATCCAAAACATGCATCACATTCTATGCTTCACATCTATAGGATTAAAAATAAAATAAAACTGAGTTTTGACCTAGATGGTGGTCGACGGATGAGTTTTATATTTTTAAAAGTTGTAATAAAAATTCATAATTAATTATTTACTTGGAAAAAATTACAAAAAAATATGCATCACGGACGTGAATCCTCTTATATATAAAATCTTACAAAAATAAATTATCATTTGTTGTTATTGGGTGGTCACCTTACTCTTATTTTTCCACAGTAAGTACTACATTGAAATTTCAAATTTTCACCCATAATACTATTTATACAAATAAATATTTTGAAACTACATTCAATTTTCTACAAATTATATTCTTACATATTTTTGAAATAATATAAATAAATTATTCAAATATTTAAGTCAAGTTGCCTAACTGATTTTCTGAATTGTTTGCCACTTAAGGGCCTATTTTTACCGCGATGATCCACGCACATACCCTTAATTATTAAATTAAAGCATAATTTATATTGGTGGAAAGTTGAGAATCTCCTTAAAACCCTTTTCATTTTCATCAATTTTGGGTAAAAAAAAAAGTCATCAGCCACACCCTACACATACCCATTATATCACCACCTTTTGACCCATCATGATCCTACACATACCCTATACACTTGTAATTATCAATAAAATATAGGTTTTATTCTAAAACTCTTTTGTAATCTTTATCTTGTGTACATTTTGATAATGAAATACAATCAATTTGATAATTCTTTGTGCATATAAATAGAAAATAGTAGAATTCAATGTGTACCTTCACCCTTTACTTTGCAAAAAAATCACAACTCTACCTAATTGAGCTAGAACCTAAATTAGGTAACGGTATCACAAAAGAGTAGACAAGTGTTCTCTAAGTGTCAACGTTAGGAACACTTGGAGTGTGTAAACCAACAACCTTTATGAGCAAGTCATCAATCTTGTGTGCCAAGTGTTTAGTGACCTTTGAGGTGAGATGGAAAGACTTCCAACCTCAAAAAGGTATGTGCATGCGGTTAACCAAATAACTTGGTAACATCTAGAGATCTAAAATGTGAAACATTCGGTTAGATAAGATGTTTTCTAACTTGATCAACCTAAGTACACTTAAGTATAGTGAATAGATTAATTATTCACGTTAATGCACCTCCTTAAGTGATTCTTGGGGATATTATGAACGTGCAAGTAGATAGAAATGGGTATTGACTAGAGGCCATGTTAGATACCCATGTACAATGCTTTCTTTCACAAATGGAGAAAAAGGAGAAAACCTAGTGGGAACAAAAATCCTCTCCAAAAAATAAAATTAGAAGGAATTAAAAACTTCTAAAAATATGTCCCTTGATGATAGGAGCATGATAATGAACTTTTGAAGCATGACGGAGTTGTAAACTCTATTGATGATGAATTGGTATCTACTGGAATCAATGAATCTCCAAGAAATGTGGATCAAGATGAGAGATACAAAAAACTACATGAGTGATTATATGAACACTACTCAACCAATTTATACAAAGTTAATGAAAATCTATGAATTCAATGATATAGATAGTATGGTGATGAGGGCTACTAGAATCTCAAACTATGATCCACTAAAATAATCCCCCATTTGAGAGATCAAGATAAAAGGTTCATGAGGCATTCCAAAAGGAAGATTATTCCACTGCTTCATTGAAAGAACCATAACACTTTATAGTTCCCACTTAATGCTAAGAGAATATAAGAAAAACTATCTGAAATTAGGGACAAGATTGTGCTAGGAATGTAGAGATGTACAAGAAAATAAGAAAGGGTGTGCTCCAAGGAACTTTTTCATGAGGAAAGAATAATAAGGATCCATTCTTTTGAAGGCCATTACACTTAACATAAATCCTTATGATAGAGATAATCCTTTATCTACATCTTACATAATTGATAGTTCTGCACATTGAATTTATCAACCTTTAATTTACCTTCGTTTGCAATTACTCCCACTTGACCGTGATACTTTCTTGTAGAGGATAATTGAACACAACCTAATTTGATACCACTTGTGAGGAATTATAAGTAGAAGATATCAATTAAATGTAGATTATAGTTAATGCATAGTAGAATTAAATACATAGAAATAAATGATAGCAAAAAACAACACAAAATTTAACATGGTTAACCTAACTGATGGGCTATGACCACAAAGCACAATCCCTTTTATTATTTAATATCCAATAAATTTTATTAAAATAGTATGCAACAACTACTACAACTTGCAAAAACCATTTTAACCAACGATATCCACTATTGTTTTTACCATGCACTTTGGTGCATGTACCCATAGCTTAACCTACATTTTCCAGCCACAAACTCATGACCTTTAGCTAATTGTTTCTCATGCATAGCAATGAAAACACCAAAATACCATGTGCTTGTTTAACTTCCATGTGACCTTGCTACAACCATCCAACCTTGTGACCATTGAAATTCTCATGTGCAACCAAAAAACTCTTCATTTTTTATGGTTTTTAACCTATTTATAACTGTATTTTAATTGCAAAAGTGCATTGATTTCCTTATTAAAATAATGACCAATTTTTTCTTCAGGGGTAATTCAAGAGTGGCATTACCCCATTGCATTCCCTTGTTAAATATTTTTGGGGGAAAATGCACCAACAAAAGTGGGGGAAAATTAAGCCTCTAAGTCTAATCGGGCTCCACAATACAAAAAGGACACCTTATTGGTCCCTCATTTCCATGCACTTACCCAAATGTTAACCTTACATCCTAAAACTTAAAACCACAACCTAGATCTATGCTTTAAACATAAGCACCTACATCCCACAAACACAAAAAATATCAATAATATTAATCATTATGTTGGTTTAAGCTTGGAATTTGATGTCTCTCATGCCATTATAGTTTCAAACCTATAGAGTAGTTGATTGTAGCTATGATCTAGTTTCACCCACAATTTGAACAATTCATTTTTAGTTTGAATAATATAGGTGATTATAAAGTTATATTTTATGATCTTCACATGTATGAGAGCAATTGATTGTAATTTAGCTAGAGGCTTTAGATAATAAACTTGCATATGTTCATGTCTATTAGAATCAAACATATCATCAAGGTTAAATTTTTGAATAATTCTATGTTGGGCCAAAATGGTATTTCAATGTATGGAATCTTATAAGTAACCTCTAAATTTAAAATTTTCAAGATTAAACTAATATAATTTATAAACCATGAATGGTAAAACTGTAGACATTGGGGTCAAAATCAAGTGTAGATGATCATGAGAGATACCAATTCTAAATTTTATAATTGTATGGCCATGAGATGTGAAATTCAACACGAATCTAAAATGTAAACCTCAAATAGTTAAATTATTAAACCTAATTAGGGTTTGAATAATTGATAAACATTAATAGGAACCATTTTGTAAGAAAAGTGATCCTAGATCTAACTAGAATTAGCTAATTTTCACCTACAAAATGTTTGGAATTCAGATTGGTAAGGTTATGAGATTAACTTATGACGTAAAAGGTGAGCCAATCGACCTTGGATTCAAATTATTTAAGGGTTGGAAATTGAGTTTTTGATGTGATGCAATGATAAAACTAGATAAACTATGAAAATATAGTATTTTATTCTGAATTATGATCAACTAGAAATAGGTAGATAAATTTCAGTTCCAAAAATGAGGAGAGTAGACACAAAAGTAGTTGACCTATAAATTTGAGGTAAAATTTCTTGTTCTAGGGTGTTTGCACACTAGATTGAAACCGTAATTCTAAAAAATGCTTTTGAAATCCTAAGGTGCTTGGTTTGTAACTCTTCTCTTCCAGATTTGGTTGTCGAATATTTGTCTATTATTGAGATAATGTAGATTTTGTGACTTGTAAACTTGTATGGTTTTGATGCATGAATGAGAAAATTTTCTTCAATCATAATCCAATCCTCTTTATATTTGTAACTTGTACACATAGGAGGGGAAGGGTTGTGCCATATAGGGGCTTGCCTCAGTCAAGCCTTGTATTGGTATTTCTACCTCCATAATGAAAGAATTGATGATAAAAGAGAGCTTATTATTTTGAGGGATAGAGGGTAAATGATAAACAAATTATGAATTAGAACATTGCTACAACTTACCACTCATATTTTATCTCCTTGATTGATTGAAGTCATATTCATCACCTTCGAGGATTCTTTGTTGCTTGACTTGATTTGATTTTAATACCTACAAGTGTTAGTACTTGTAGTGTCAAAAATTGTCATTGTGTACATTTTCAAACTTAATTTGGGAATAATTAATGATAAATTGGACTTGATATTGCTTTGATCTAGTGTTGTGAGGTTTTTTACACATCCACATTAAGACTTGTGCCCTTTTAAAGCTAAATTAACTTACCCTTTCCTTAATTTAATGTTGTAAAGTATATTTATTACACATTCACATTAAATTTAAGAGTGTTGTAAACTAAAGTGGACCTAATATAGTGTTGTAGTGTGATTTACACATTCACATGGGATTTAGGGCTCTTCTAAGCCAAATAGACCCAATTTTTCCTTAATTTAGTGTTGTAAAGTGTATTTATTTATACTTTCATATTGAATTTTGGCCCCTCCTACATTTATGACCTTAATATCATCATTAATAGGCCCCTATGACCCCATATTGTGTATCCCAAGGCATATTTTAATAAAAATCCAAACAAGATCAACAAATAAGCTTAATTTACTGAACCATAGATTTTTGGTTATAGAATTTATAGGCTACCCTTGCACTCTTAGGATGTTTCACCTAAAAGGAGAGAGATAAATCGCACACAAAATCCAGGTGGTTCACTCAAATTAGGAAATGTATGATGTTATTTAGATTAAGTGAGATGATCTAAATGTAACCAAGTTATGAAATTGATTGATTATGAATGCTAGACCTAAGAAATATGCAATGTTTGAAAACACAGTGATGTTAGTAAAAAGCTTAAAATTTAAACTAAACAAAAAGCTAAATCTTAGAATGTGTGCACCTAAAAAGTTGAAGAGGACTTGAAAGTAACCTATAAATATGAAAAATCTGATTTTGAGCTGATTGGGACTCATTCGCCACCCTAGTTGAATTAGTCCCTGGTAAAGGTTTTTTTGCACATAAACTATTTCTTTAACTGAGTATCTCGATGCGCATCTAACTAAAATGACACCTCAGGAGGGAATCATTCACCATACATGGAAAATCAAGGTCACTTTCATTTTTGGCATTCAAATCTTTGTTTTTCCTTGTTGCTTGTACAGCACTTTATTGAAACTAAATGGGATCTCAGAAATTCCTACAAAACGCTTAATTTTTTGTCTAATAGGTTTTCTTGGTAAAACCCTAGTTGGGTAGCTAAACCTTGGTGGAAAAAAGAATTACGTAGAATCCTAGCCTTAGATGTGTTAAAGATTGGGAAATGCGATATGAAACCCTATTCTATTATGCAAGAATAAGAAATGCAAATGTGATTTGTATGATGGAAGATCTCAACCCTAGAAATATTACAACATATCAAAAATAGTGATGAAATAACATGCAAATGAAATGCAAACCTTAATCTGAAGATAGAGTGAAAATGGAAGATGGAATCACTTTGAAACCAAGTCTTTAGGTGTGATTTGATGGCTAGTTGCATCTCCTCAACCTAGATTTCTCCATGATTCACCATAGGCATCCATCATCAACCCTTTGCAATGTTGAATCTTGATAAAAAAGTGAGCTTCAAGACCTACAAAAACCCTAGTGTGCTTGCCTAAAACTTCAACTTGCTTCGTGAGAAACTTGTTTGTGAAGACTTGAATTTTGAATTTTCTTTTCTAAAATATTCAAAAGATGTGTAAAATGACTTAAAATGAGTATTTATAAGGGCCTTTAATTTTCCATGTTATTTAGACCTAAGAGGCTGACATTCACCAAAAAATTAAGTTGAATTAATTGAATTCCCACTCAAAATTAAAATTTCCCTCAAAAGAGACTCATTTGCCACCCTTGGTGAATGGGTCCCACCAGAGGGGACTCATTCACCCAAAGTGGCGAATGGGTCCCACTACTGATTTTTGAAGGTGCGTTCTTGGGATATGAAATATCTACTTGTTGTTTGTTGGGATTTAAGTGATTTCTCATGTGAAACTAGCCTCTAGATGAAAAATAATGAGTGCTAGGGGCCTATAAATGTTGTTTTTAAGGATAAATGAGGTAGAGGTACTCAAAAGTAGGTCTAATTAGGCATGGAATTGTCTTTTTTCTCAAGAGGATCTAGTTTTCTATGTCACATTTAGCCCCCACTTTAGCACCCATATGATGCTACATGAATATGCAAGCTAAAGGACTCTAAAGAGTACACTTTATTATAGAAAAAGGATACTTGTTCTAAAAATGGGAGAATGAAGCCCCCAGTGTAGTTATTTGCAAAACCACAACATTAGGAACTGAATCCTGCAACACACATTCATTAATTTTCCAAAAATTCTTTTATCTAACTCCTAGGAATTCAATTTGAGGGTAGATGTATGCGCCCCATTAATTTCACTTGCTTTACGAAGGTGGAATCAAGGTAGTAATCTAGCCACGTGGAATAAGAAACATCATATCCTAGGGAATTTCCAAGTACCATTCCATGTAACAATAGATGATTGATGATGTCAGGTGTAGAATCACAATTCCAAAGCATCAAACGACATAGAAAGTAGATTACTCTAGCTCATGTTATGTTGTTTTACATAAAAGATGCGAAATTAACTCTTAAGGTAAAATATCCCTAAGTTAATGCATAACAAAAAAAGTGGTGAAAATAGGTTAAAAGAATTAGATTTGTCACTTACTATTTCAATTTACCTTCTTTGTAGCTTGAGAGTGACAAGTGAGAGAAGAAAATGCCAAGCAGAGGAGATTACATGCCTTCACAACTAGATGAGCTTTGAAAGCAGGTGGCATGCAGTGAGCTGTATTATGAGGTGAGTTGATTTTGCAACTTTCACCTTGTGATTTTGTAATAATTTAATGATTTTTAATGCATAGATAGGTTAATTTAGGATCTTGGAAAAAAGTTTGCAAAGTGTCCCCTTTTTTTGCAAAGTGTCCCATTTGTTCACAAAGTGTCCCTTTTGTTTGCAAAGTGTCCCATTTCTTTACAAAGTGTCATGTTTCTTTGTGAAATGTCCTAAAAGGGTTCTAAAGTATCTGGGGCCAGTAGAAAAGTACACAAGATCTACTTTAGCACACTTGCATGATGAAATATGTAAAAAATGAAGATATTAGATGGATTGTTTGAGAATTTTGTGATGTTTTTTATAGGTCCCTACCCAGTCATGACAGTGGCTAGGGGGAGGTAGATCAGTTTTCTAAGAGATCATGCTCCAGTGCTATCAACAATAGAGACAAAGCATTTATAGATAGTAGGCATCTATTGGGTATATCTTATGCCACCAATGAGATACCATGACACTATGCTTATGGCCCTGTGTGAGTATTGGGATGCCAATACTTGTACATTTCATCTTCCTATCGAGGATATGACATCACTCTAGTGGATGTACACCACATTCTTCGAGTTCCTATTTGGGGAGAGTAGCTATATTCCTGGGGGGATCGGTCATTTCATGAGAAGAAGGTGGATATGTAGTATTTCCTTGGTGGACCTATGCATGATGAGTCTGTTAGAGCATAGATCGAGATTCCCATGCTACTATATTCATGAGATCCTCTTGTTAGATGGATTATGATGCATATAGTGGCGCTTGTTCGCAATCCTGATGGACGAGTGACACACTTAGATGGAGGATTGGTACATTTGATTTGAGGGATGTATGAGCATAGGACAGTTTATGCTTGGGGCCACTACATTCTACCACACTTATATTATGATCTTGGCAGATTTATGTTTCAAGAGATTGATAGTATGGTGCACTACACACTTCTACAAGTATGGTCCCTCAAGCATATTACATGCATCGAGAATGTCCGGTTCCCTTGTGCTATAGCTTCTGGATATCCACGAGCATTCAACTATCCTCTACAATGCCTATGGTAGTATGGAGATTTATACTTTTGGAGGGTGAGGTTTTCCCAACTAGAGGGAGACAAGATATTATGGTGACCTTATCTACTCACTCTATAGTGGCCAGATCCGACAGGACAGCTGAGGAGGATGTAGTGGATAGGTTTCTAGCTGGGATGCATGACTATGTTGTACAAACATTATAATATGGGTGAGTCATGTGATATTTTGGGCAGGTGTAGACACCATCGAGGGTGTTCCGCTTCATTAGGTGATCAGTGTGGAGTGCCTAGAGGCTTGGTGATACTATTAAACTTACTATAGATCATGTTCATGAGAGTGATTGTGATGATTCAGATCACAATCAGCCACCAGTCTCTGATGCTGATGATGTTGGTAGCATAGATGAGCATGAGGAGTGGTGTTCATCTCTTATATTCCCAATGGATGTCCCTATAGGTGATGCAGGACCAACACCAAATGAGGGAGATGAGCCATTGGAGAGTTTAGATGATGTATGATATACACCATCAGATATATTTATTGATGTTATTGATGATGAGTATGATTCAAAGGTTGATCCTGACTATGAGGACCATGATGGAGAGGAGGATGAGAGTGATGAGCATTATGAGGTGGATGACTATTATGAGGAGAAGCCACCCCTGAGCGAGGGTGTTAAGGTAGTTACTGAGGATTGGTATGAGCATGGAGAGTCCTCACACATTTACAAAACAAAATCACGTGTAGTAGCTATGATAGACATAGATACCCAGAGTTATAAAAAGGTTAGAACTTCCTCCATGCCCCCTAGAGACGATGAGGTTCACATTCCTCAATCGTCTAGAGACATAAATGATGATATGTTTGATTTTACACATGTACTTGAGTATTTTTTCTTTGGTTATATGTATATATATATCATGATGATGTTTAGTTATTGTGTACCTTATCTATCTTGCAGGAGCGATGAGATACTAGCAAGAGTTCTATCGCTAGACAATCATGGAGATACTACCTACATCCATCAATGAGGAGGAGAGGGATCCTGATTACGTGCCCCAACCAATCATGGCGGAGGATCTAGAGTCTCTCAGACCTTTCATGAGGGTATGGATAGTGTATGAGAGCATGAGGAGATGACTATGTCAAGTTGAGAGTGCAAGACAATCATCACAGACCCCAGTAGAGGTTGAGAGACTACATGTAGAGCTAGCATAGGTACGAGTGGAGAGGGATCATATGGAAGAGGAGCAGCTTGTGGATGTTGGTCAAGTACAAGATCTGGAGTATGCACTTAGACATGGAAGTTCACGGTCATGATCACACACGACTGTCTCATGATGTCCAAGGACTAGATCATGAGTGCCAAAGCCCAAGGGGACTAACTCTCACAGACCTTTGTGACTTTGTATATGATATTGAGATGTATATAAAACTTTGATATATATAGACATGCACATTTAATGTTGTTGTGATTTGTCTCTTTGTGTTTGAATGTTAAATGCAATGTGATTAATTAAACAACTCATGGTAAAAGTATTTAGTTAATGTCTACATGATTTAACATGATAAATGTGATCTAATGTAAAACATGTTTTAGTTTCACTGTATATACAACATTGTTGATTAGAAGAGAATATGTTAAATTAAATACACCTATAACTCATATAAGGATTTAACTTAACAAAAAATAAAGGTGAATAGTATGAATCCTAAAGTAATTATAAAATGGACTTAAATAATTACCTTAGTGTTTAAGACAAACACAAGGTTAGTTGTCAAGAATGAAACAATGTGAAAGTTATTTAGAATGACATCAAATAACTTTAGACAACACTGCTTTAACAATCATACTATTCAAAGGGATCAAAGGTAATATCGATGCAAATGCATGACATTAATAGGTTCCTTAAGGGGTGTTTCATTAATCTCTATAATGATATAAGCACCAGACCCATAATTGGTGTAGATACTTAAAATACATATGCATTCATTTCAATTCACCATTTTAATTAAATAATCTTTCTTTAATAAAATCTAACATTTCATCCTTTAATTAAATAAACTCACTTTATTTAATTAAATCATTACCTCATTTGATTAAATAGATCAATTTTTAATCAAATCCTAACATTCCATCTTTGGATTAAAGAAATTATCTCCTAGGTTCATCTCCTTTAAATAAATTAACCTTTATCTTACATCACCCTTTTAATTAAATAAACCAAACTTTATTTAATTAAATCTCAAATTCATATTCCTCCCTTTTGATTTAAATAAATCAAAGTATCTAGGTCAAATGGGTCAAAATCACCAAATCCCTCATAGGTTAATCTAATCCTAATTAATATAATCTAATCACCCATCACATCCTCTAGCTTTTCCCATTTGCACAAATAAAGTATTTTAATTCATTTATTAAGATCCTCATTTTCCCTCAACAAGGCATCTTTGGAGAATATTCCCTCAAGTTTGAATTTCAAACAAGTTGACTTGTCCCTTCCAACATGGCATTAACTCCCCTCTTACATGTCCCCCACTTGGCATTTAAGTCTCTTTTTCTCCCTCCAACAAGGCAAATTTGAATTTGAAAAGGCCAACTAATCTCATTTATTGGCATATTGACAAAAACTTGCACATCCTCCATCCACTCGCATGTTGACAAATGGAACTTTCCCATTGGTTGAATCTCTATCCCACATTTCTCTCTTTTGAGAACTCTTTCAACTTGAGATTCTATAAATATAAGGCTCATTCTTCAACAATCCATCCACAATTTATGCAAAGTTACTCGCTTCACATTGAGAGCTGATTTTTTCCACTCATCTTCAAGGTATTCTATCATTGAGCTTGTCAAGGGTTGGGAAAGGGTCACTTTTCACATGTGATACAAATCCACTATGGAATAGTTATATGTCATTTTTCTATATGTATTTTGATCATCTTTGTTATGTGTTTTCATTTTGGAGCATGATATGTTATTTCATAGGAGTATTCATAGATTTGCATTTGCATAAACTAACCCCACTAATGAGTGTTGGAGATTGATCATTTTCAGATTTAGGGGTGCTCACAACTAGTATCAACTATGCAAGGTCCTAACCAATTAGGGCTGAATTTATCTTTATCTTCATTGTCAGTACTGGTATTACATTGATTCACATAAAGAACAAAATCACCCTTATGAAATGTTCTAGGGATGACATGTGTGTTGTTTTTTCATTGTAATTGTTTGATGTAAGCTTGGAGATGCTCAAGAGTGTTAATGCACTTTTCATCGAGAATCTCAAGTTGGTGCAATCACTAGTCTTTATGAGTGGTATCATCAATAAGGTCTTGGAGAGCAATTCACAATGTAGGAATTTCTAGCTCCAAGGGCATGATCACATCAGTGCCATAAATGAGGTTATAAGGTGTAGTTCCCGTGGATAATATAACACTCATTCGATAAGCCCAAACTACATAATGTAATTGTGTATGCCAATCCTTATGATGTTTGTTAACAATTTTCTTAAGGATTTGTTCTGGAATCTTATTAGTGTTTTCACCTTGTCCATTGGATTGACGATAGTGTGACATGGAAAATCAATTATGAATGTTGAATGTTTCAAAAAAATTCTTGACTTCATTATTCTTAAATGGGGTTCCATTGTTTGAAACAATTGCAGAAGGAAGTCCAAAGCGATTAGTTATGTGTTCCAAGATGAAATGAAAAATTACTTCAGTACTTGTAGAACGAAGAGGAATAGCTTCCACCCATTTCGTGAAATAGTTTGTTGCAAATATGATAATTGTATGTCCAATAGAAGGAGGAATTTTTTTTTTCAATAAGATCCAATCCCCATACTGAAAATGACCAAATGGGAAGTTGGGATGGGAGCATAGAAGTAGGAGCATGGATCAAATTTCTATGCTCTTGATATTTGTGACATCATTTAATGTACGTGAAATATTCCTTCTCCATATGTCTCCAATAATAACATTTATGGATAAGTTTTTACACTAGTGTCCATCCCCCAAAATGACCTCCACAGGCACCAACATGAGCCTGTTCAAGTGCTATAAGGATAATCCTTAAGACATCGTAATAAGAGACCATTGAAAGATCTATATAATGCATCAACAAGGATCACATATTTAGCTACTAGTTTGCATAAACACTTTCAAGTGTTGTCGTTGTAGGCTCAAGAATGGTACCATCTTTTAAGTAATTGTAGATCATATCATAACATTCACACAAGTCATCTTAAGTTATTAGTAAAATGTCTTCTAATTGAGTATCAATCGAAGGTTTCATAATGGGATGAATAACAAAGGTGAAGTTTGTTGAAGGATTGTGTGGGGATATAAGAGAGGTTGCACTCGCCATTGCATCTGCATGTCTTTTGTATTTTCATGGGATGTTATCACTGGTGAATGATTCAAAATTCTTTGAAAATTTCATTGTAAGATCCTTGTATTTGGATAATTTGTCATGTTTAGTTTGTATGTTCCATTGATTTATTTGATAACTAATTGTGAATCACCAAAGATCTTGATATGTTTAGTATCCATTGTTAAAGCAGCTTGCAAACCCATGATTAATGCCTCATACTCAGCTATGTTATTTTTGCATAGGAAATTTAATTGATAGGACAAGGGAAAAGGTTTTCTGTTGGGTGGAACCAATACCACTCCAACATAAGAACTTGTTCTACACTTAGATCCATTGAAATGTAATTCCCATGTTTGAATATAAGTGGTCAAGACACTATCATCAAGAAAGGATTCATGATTAGGTAAAGCAAGAGGAGAAGGAGAATTAGCTAAGTGATTGGTTAAGGCTTGTCCTTTGATTTCTTTTTTTGAAACAAACTTAAGGTCCAATTTAGTTAACAACATCACCTACTTACCTAAGCATCTAGAGAGGTCTATTTTGTTGAAAAGATGTTTTAGAGGATCAAATTTTGTCATGACTTTTATTTCAACATTTAATAGATAATGAAAAATATTACTAGTGGTGAATACAAGAGCCAAGCATTATTTTTCAATTGGTGAGTATCAATTTTCATAATCAATTAAGGTTCGACTGATGTAATAAACTCAATGTTATTTTCCATGATCATCTTGTTGAGCCAACAATGCTGCAAGAGCATGGAATGATGTGGTGATGTAAGAGATAAATGGTTTGTTTGGCACGGTGGGTTGTAAAATAGGTGGGATTGCAAGGTATTTCTTTAAACTCTCAAAATCCTATTTAAGATCCTCATCCCAATCAAAAGGTACACACTTTTTAAGATGTGTGAAAGGTAATGTGTGATTGGCTAAAGATGCAACAAAATGACGAATAGCTTGAATTTGGCCTTGCAAAAATTTCCATTGTGAAATGTTCCTAGGAGGTGGCATGTTAATAATTGCATCAAATTTATATGTCCACCTCAATGCCTTTGTGAGATATGACAAACCCCAAAATTTTACCACTATCTACGCCAAAGACACACTTTTTTGGATTTAATCACATATTATATTTGCATATTCATTCAAATATTTTCTAAAGAACATTTACATTGTATTTTCTTGTTAAGGATTTAGCTAGGATACCATCAACATAATATGCCAAAATTTTATGGATATAATCATGAAAGATCAATGTCATTGCTTGTTGATAAGTTGCACCGACATTCTTTAAACCAAAGGGAATCGTGACCCAACAAAATGTTCTCGAAATAGTTGTAAAGGTGGTTTTGTATTGATCTTGAGGATTAATAAGGATTTGATTGTAAGTAGAAAATCCATCCATGAATGACAACAAATAATTTCTAGTAGTTAAATCCACGATAATGTCAATATTAGTAATTGAAAAGTCATGTTTTAAAGAAGATTTATTCAAGTCATGAAAATACATACATATCTTAATATGATTATCGGGTTTTGCAACTGTGGCAATGTTTGAGATCCAAGGAGAATAATCAATAGGTTGAATGAAGCCCACATCAAGGAGTTTTTCAAGCTCTATTTTAACATGCAAGGCTATGTTAGGATGCATTTTTCTTATCTTTTGATGAACCGGTTTAAAATTTTTGGCAAGAAGAATGTTGTGTGTCACAATTTTTGGGTCAATTCCTGGCATATCAGAATATTTCTAAGCAAAAATTTCAGGAAAATCATTAAGTAAAGTTGTGGTGTTTTCTTGTTCTTCATAGTCAAGGAACTTCCCAATCTTAATATTTTTTTATGTATCATCAACATCCATTGGAATATCAATTGTATCTCCTAAAGGGAGTGCATTATATTTAGGAACTTCAAACACATGAGACTCTTCAATGATATCACTATCATTTTGCTTGGTAACTATCATAGCATAGGTGACCTATTTCATGGGAGTAGTAGAGGATGTGTTATCATAAACTCCTAACATTTTTTCAAAGTTTCATCATGATCAACATACTTCAATGATGGTGGTAAGTTCATATCAAGCAATTCAGGATGTTTGATTGTGAGTTTGTGTTTGGGTTGACATGTAATAGTGTTTCTTTTCAAAGATGCTCATTGCATAGCTTTTTTCATTTTAGAAAAAGAATATCCCAATCTAGTTTTTGTCTCTTGCGTACAATAGGTTTGATAGGAACACAAATACCTTTTTCATGTTTTCCACACTCCTTGCCAATATAGCCTAATTGTTTCACCAGTTCATAGCCTTTTCCATAGAGTCTTTCCATTTATTTCGGATTAGGTGGAGAGTGATAATCTATCTCATCAAAATTTGTAGTGTATGTTGCATTTTTTTCCAAAGTAGAGGGGATAGATGTTTGAGAAGATTGTTCATAATTTTGAGTTGACATGATTGTTGGTTGTTCTTGTTTCTCATCTTTATTTTGTGTGATTATGTATTCATCCATAAATGAAGGTGTGAATTCTAAGGATCCCCAATCATCAATAAATAATTTAGATACTGATTCCTCATCATTGTGTTCAATTTCAAGAGGTTCTATGTTGGATGTTGGAATTAATGTTTTCAAAGGACTTGTAGCTCCTTTTTCAAGCTGCAAGCAACTTTTAGGCTCATGGTTTATTTCTAGTTGATAAATGTGATTTTTATAGACACATTTCATGATACGATGAAGGGTTGAAGGCACTGCATTCATCTCATGAGTCAATGGTCTACCTAAAAGAATATTATACGAAAGATCATAAGGCATGACATGAATAGGAGTTTGCAAAGTAGCCACTCCAGCCATAAGAGGCAAAGTGATTATACCAAGCGGTTTCCTTCTTGTATTATCAAATCCATGAATGGATACAAAATCATGTATTATTTGTAACTTGTCAATGTGCAATCTATCAAGGAGATTCAAACTACACACATTAAGGTAAAAACCATTATCAATGAGGTTTCTTTTGATACCTATGCAATTGAATTGAGCAATTATCATAAAGGATTCATTTTTTTTTTCCAACTCTAAAAGAGGGAACTCATGTTGATAGAAAGTAATATCTAGATTAACTTGGTTCATTCCATGGATTAGAGCTGCCACATCATTTGGAGTTGTACTAGGAGAAATTACAAATTGTTGTAAGGTTGTTTGAAGAATAGTGTGATAATTTGGTGAGTTCTAAAGTAAATCCCAAAGGGAAATATTTGTAGGAGTATTCTTTAATGTTCAACAAGATCATACTCCTTTGTGTGTGGGAGGAAGCAAGGAGCACTAGGCAGATTGGGT
>VDFB02202290.1:0-12651 GCA_007258455.2 Sequoia sempervirens
TTGTTTATTTGGTGTAGATAGTGGTTGATTACTAGGATTCATTGCATTGAGGTAGATGTAAGAAAGATAGGTGCTATTCTAAAAATGATTTTTCCTCCTAGTCTTACACAACTTTGAATTTTATAGGGCAAGATAGCAGTTATAAGATACTTTATTTCATAATTGGTTGATCATACCTTTCCTTACACTAAGCTATTAAATAAATATACAAGATTTGTGTAAAATCCTAATTATTGAAAGACTTCAAGATGACATGAAAAAATACATGATGAATCAATTACTACTTACATGTCTACCATACATGGTCAGCATTTATTATTATATATTTCAAATATAAATTCAATAATTAGTGGATTGTTAGCAAATTATAATGAAAATATGATAAAACATACTAGCTATTGTTTATTAATTGAACAATATTAGATCATAAAACATGATATATTCCCACTGGAAATTTATGTCTAGATACATTTCAATTTAGTAAAAAAAAATAGAGGCATTATATGTTTTATTGAGAAATAAATGTGAAAGTCAAAATGGGAACTTTAAAATACATGATTTCTAAAGCCACTAGTTCTAGTTGTGTAACATGATGTGTTATGTTACTTATAAAATTCAATCTCATATTTATGTCTTAGAAATGCATCAAGGATCAAGTAATGTTGAATCAATTAACATAGACAATGTATAATGCTTATGTACCTATTGATACATCCTTTTCATGATAAACACATTTTACATTTAGATTCTTCTCCCCCTTGGTTAATGTCCTTCGATGGTTCTAGATGCATGATTGGTTTAGGGTGTCAAGGAATCCTGATTCCACCTTTAGGGGTTTTAATTCCATTAATTCATGTATCAAGAATATTGTCAAGTATGAGGTATTGATTGTGGGTTTAAACTAGCAACTATTTATTTGGTTGCTAGGTCTATTGATAGTCATGATGACTCAAAGTTAGTAACTTGATGTATATCATATGTAGCTATTAAACTAAGAATACTAGATTAAAATTGTATCGTGATAGTTGTTAGCTTATTTTGACCCTCACTAAATTAAAATTATCCCAAGAAAAGCTACTAGACATATGCAAACGTGATGGTTAACTTGTTGCATCAATTAGGATAATTGAAGATGATAGTCCTCATTCTACATTACTTTTCACTAAATTCCACAACTAGCTATAGATGATAGTGATACTTAAGTGTGTGCTAAATTGGTAGGAGAGGAATAGTTTCATAAAATTTACAATTATTTGGATAAAAGGGAATTTCCCTCGAATTATTCTAAGAATTTAATTTTTTTAAAAAAAAAAAAAAATATATTGCTAAGTATTTGGTGATTGTGGTTGTGCTTTATAAACATTAATATAATGGTTTATTACTTAGATGCTTAGATAATAAAGAGAAAATTATTTCTCTTTTAAGAGGTTGAGGGCATAAATGGTTGTCATGTGATTTTCAAATTGTTGGTTTAAATTTTGTGTATGGGATATTGTTGAAGTAATATGGAAAAGGATTCATATGATTTTGTTTAAAAATGCCTTGCATATGAAACACAACAATCTAAAACATTCAACCTTGCAGGATCTTCAATCATATAATTCTTCTTGGGTATTTTTGTATGAGGGTCAGATTTGGTGGGAAATATTGCCCAAGCTTCCTTGGAAAAACACTCTTTCATAATCATTGCTAAATATTATTTTATAAATTAGGTTGAGGTCATCCCTTTAAGTATAGTACAACTCCTAATATATGTGCAATTCTATTAATCGGATTAATCTTAACTATGGTTATGAAAAATGATACATCTTCCATAAATAGAGAAGTGAAAAAGTTAATTCGCAAGTTTTAAATTGAATTGTGTTTCCATTTTCTATATTACCAACAATGTAATTGTCAAGTAGAAGCTACAAATAAAAGCATTTTAAAATTTTGAGAAAACCATGCATAAACATGGTATTGAAAGTGGCGTGCACAATTTGTAACTGCTTTATGGGTCTATCATACTATCATCACACTCCTACTAGGTAAAATCCTTATTCATTAATTTATTGTAGTAAGGTCATATGTATAAGTTAGAGATTCCATCATTGTGTGTCCCTTTACATGACACTATTGATGATAACACATACAACGAACAAAGGTTACATGAGCTTGAGACACTTTATTAAATGATATTACATGCACCTAAATAATCTATGAGCATATCAATGACAATTAAAGTAACTTAAAATAAGTAAGTCATTTAGAGAGATTTTGATGTATTGGCAATTTAGTTCTTTGTATGAACCCTAAAAATATATAAATGCAAGATACAAGTGAAGAGGCAAACTTGATTCAATTTTTTGGAACCATCCATCCTTGTTTCTAGGTATGACACTTGAACATTTAGTTTATCCATAATAGATAGAAAATTTGAAATATCATTTAATATCATGTATTTTCAATACCATTATGTTTGAGGGTTTGTATTGTAATATGGTTCTTGAAGCTTCAATAGGTTTTAGATTTAGAGGATATACTAATTTCAATAGGTTTATAGTGAGAGAAGCTTACAATTTTTATATTTACAAGAGGTAGATTCAAATAGCTAATTTTTTTTTATGGTCCCTTGTCTCTCACCTACATTCCATCATTGATATATCCTTGAATTCATGTGATAGGTTATCCTTGCAAAACCACATGTGATTTCATGTTTAACTTGACATCCTATGTGATATTCTTTTATGTTTGTGTTGAGAATATATGACATCTATTTTTTCTCACATGGTTACCTTTAGCATTTTGGATAAACTCCCTTTTTTCATTATCATTTGGAGGAATATTCTCCCCCTTTAAAACATCACTTTTCCTCCTCTCCTACAACCCTAACATCATTTTAAAACGCTATTAATTAGATGGGAATAGCATATCACTTGTACTCTTTGATGGCTACAATTGCAATGATTGGCTCTTAGTTAAGATGGATCGTGTGCCACCCTACATTACTTTATTATGTGGGATCGATCCTTCATGGCCATACATCACTTGCATTTATAGATGTTCCTTCATAGACATATAGTTAAA
This sequence comes from Sequoia sempervirens, assembly GCA_007258455.2. Taxonomy (NCBI): domain Eukaryota; kingdom Viridiplantae; phylum Streptophyta; class Pinopsida; order Cupressales; family Cupressaceae; genus Sequoia; species Sequoia sempervirens. The sequence continues at coordinate 3,067 of VDFB02202290.1, forward strand.
TTTTAGACTTGTTCATAGCCATATTATTTACAAGCTCCATTATAGCCATATTTTTTTGTTGGCTCCTTCATAGCCATATCATTTTATTGTTGACTCCTTCACAACCTCTTCTCTCTTTAACTTTTACTTTTATTCATTGGCACTGCCAAGTATTTGTTTAATTTAATTACTACTTTATATGTTTTTCTCATGAAACTGTATGCTTGTAAGTATAGAGATAAAGTATTCATTACATGAAGTGTGCATGGAATCATCATCCACATCTATATCCTTATTAGGAGTACACTATTTAACTTCATGTTGATTACTTATTTAATTTGACATGCATAATCATAATAGGCCACATGCAAGTCAAAGTGGGGGGAAATATAAGGGTGAAAAATGAATACTTAATAGTTTCTCCTTTTTCTTGGACTCACTTTCGTATATTTTCCTCAAAAGTAATGACTAGTGTACAAGTTGTATTTTTTTCCATATGAGTTGGAAATTAACCTTAATAGTAGGCCACATATAAGTCAAATCGGGGGAAAATGTAAGGGTGAAAATCCATACTTAATAGTTTTTCCCTCTTTTTTGGACTCATTTTGGCTTATTTGTCTTGAATGGAATGACTATTGTACAAGTGGCACAGAGAAGTTGACAATTATCTTTAACCTAACCTTACACATCCTAAGAGTCCCTTGACTTTTATTTTTCTTATGCCTTATCCTAGGTTTAATTTGTGGGTGTGAAATTGACCCTACTTTAGAATTATAGTGCATATATCATTCCCTAATTTCTAAGTTCAAATTTAATTCAACTCAACTCTGTGTGCTAGGGTGTTATATAAAAGGATAAACCATGATTCAATTCAATTCAACTCAACTTGAGTGGGAAACATTCAACTATGTGTGCTAGGGTGTTATATGAAAGGATAAACCATGATTCATTTTAGACTTATCATAAGAGGGCTTCATGAAAAATAACATCATCATGAAAAGACCATAGCATCACCATCTACATTGATAATAATCAATTAAGCATTTGCACATGGATGTCTAAATTGGTTTCAAAATTGTCAAAACTATTAATTTGACTCCAAGTGTTCAAATAAAGAGAATACTGAATAACTCTTGCACAACAAACTCTAATGGTATTTGTGGATACCATCTAGATTTACAATGTAGGTCTAAACACTTGAGGTAAGCAAGAAAATGTATACTACCAACACTTGAGTTTACATAGAAACATTGAATTTGTCGAACAAGGATTGATTGTACAGGTACCTAGATAATTTCTATAATGCAAAAGTAAATTGGAGCTACACACAGTGAATTCATTAGTCTAATAATAGCCACCTAATAAAATTATGAGCACAAGTTACCATGACAAATAAAATAATACATTTTTTCAAAGTTCATTTGATATCAAACTTAAAGGTAATTCCCTAAAAAAAATCATAATTTTAATGCTTATTTAAAAAATATGTACCATCTCTCACAATTTAGTTGGTACCAAGTCTATAGCTAGATAATCTAATCTTCTTTATTAATTTTAATATTTATTTATAAATATATTTTGTCATATAACTTATCCAAATTTTCATTATTCTAAAATAATTTATATTTTCTAATTAATTAACCTTTAAGTTATTTGTATAAAAATACTGAATTTTTCTCAATAATATAAAATATTTAATTTTTAATTTGTTTTAAAAAAAATATATTTTCATAAACTTTTTACTTAATTTTATATAATTAAAAATGTAAATATAATGATATCAACTATATTTAGTAACTTTGCTGACTAATGCCTCCGTTTATGGGACTCAAAAGGATGATCTTAGCACTAATCCAAGAGTGGATGTGAAGTGACACCTGCCGAATGTTGGATGGGTCAAAGTGAATTTTGACAGAATATCGTAGGGAAATCTATGCTCGTCTGACACAAGATGTATCATAAGAGACCATACTAGGAAGTGGTTAACAACATGGACAAAAAGAGTGGTAGACAAGACAAATAATGAAGCCGAATTCCAAATGGCTTGACTCAGAATTAACTTGTGCAAACACATGGGATCGAAGAAGATCCATTTGGAAGGAGACTCCATGATGACTATCAATGCAATAAGAAGAAAATCAACCCCCAATTGGAAATTGCATAAATGTTTAAATCGTATTATGGACTTGACTTAGCTGACTTAGGGCACGGTCCCATGGAGGGGGACTTCCTAAAAATTCGGGGCATAATCTGCTTAGAATCTGCTTAAATTTTTAGCAGAATTTTTTAAGCTGGTGGTGGAATGACATGATGTGAATAAAAATTAATAGATAAGCATCATTTCCCTCCAAAAGTGGTAGGAAGTACATTTAAGCAGGTGGGGCAATTTCTAGCCCCACCCCAATTCAACCGGCTGAAATTTTCAGCCACCTGCTTATTTGGTCTGAAAGAGATTCCATTTAATCCTGTAGCAGATTTTTTTTTTTCCGTGAGACCACCTGCTTCCGTGAAATAGGAGCCCAAGCCCCATGGGACTGCAGGGTTAGACGATTTTAAATTAACCCATGATTACAGAAAGGGGAGTGTAGAAGCCAATTGGCTATTAAAGATTGTAATAAATGTCGAGGACGAACACGACAGTACGTCAGTGTTCTACATAATTGATCCCACACGAGTGGAGGACGAAGGAGAATCGCGGACCGCAAAGAGTTTTTAATTTGCTGTCAGTGCCAGCATGTACTCCTGGGTGCCGACGGCAGCGGGTAGCACCTTAAAACTACATCGAAGCCAAACGCCGAGTTCAGGTGTCAACGGAGTCGACCATAGGTTTAGGTGCGAAGGAGCGGCAGGTGGCTTTTTGCGATGTTGTCTGAGACGTTCGGCTCAAGAAGGTTTTCAACATCCGGGATGAGGAAACGTTGGGGGCGGTGAAGCACATTCTGGGTGCCAGATTCTTATTGTCAACCTACTGCTTCAGGGTAAATTCTGATATTTCGTCCATGTTTATGGCATGGCTCCTTCATGTGAGGAAAAAGATTGAAGTGGTGCACTTCCTGATGAGACGCTTGATCGCAGCTAGATGGCGCAAGGCAATGGAGTTCTATGTGGGCATGGTGGTACCGGGCTTGGGTTTGAGGCCTAGCGGGGTGTGGCCCGTGCGGACCCTCCACATAAACAGCCCGTGGAACCCCTTCCTGCTCTGGAATGTTGGGAAAAACCAGGAGGCTCACATGAGAGAGGTCGCTGGAAGCATTGTCCTCCTCAAGGAGACTAGGGCAAATACCTTAGCGGCCAGAATGGTGGTCTTGGCCCTCCCGTCTGCCTAGGGTGGTGAAGGTGGGAGCGAGGGGCTGGGTGATGGGGCCAAGGATATAGCAGAACAATGACGGTTTATTGGAGTGTCTTTTCTTCATGTCTATATTTTGAATTTTTGTAATGGCTGTAATACCTAGTTAACTGATGTATTTGGGGTTGGACCCCATTCTGCCCAGTTTATATATCCAAAAAAAACCATGCTAACCAATGCATAAAATTTCACTGTTTACCTTTTAAATTAATATATATATAGATAATTTCACTATTTACTTATATATACACACTATATTTTTGTAAAGATTAACTATTCTAACGAGCTTTAGTATATTTAAACAAGCGAGAATCGTCATATCCACTAGTAACTATGCACTTTGGTTTTTAATGTTAGATGTTGTAACAGTCGTGCTACACTGTAGCAAGTATTCTCTGTTGTATTCACAATTCAATATAAATAAATTATACTAACTGTGCATAAAAATTTTCAGTTCAAACAATTGACAATGGCAGCAAAAACGAAAATCGTTGGAAATAACAAGGAAATATTAATAAGACGTTGTGTGTACCTGATTGGCAATTAGCTTCACATTTGTTGACACCTGATCTGCAACATTAGAAGCCTCTGGCGCAGAGGGGAGCTCGCCCAACTTCTCTAAGATGGGATTCTTTTTTTCCTGCAAATAAATAAATGAATGATGTTGCTTAGTAACAAAATATGGAAAACCCAAATGAAATCAAGAAAGGGCACGCTTTGTACCAGCTGATCGTCGTAATGAGCAACAAGAACATCAATTTTCTTGATCAATTGGCTAAGATCGAAGCCTGGCTTATCTGCCTCTGTGTTTAGGATTTCATCAATGAGCTGGGAAGGCGTTACAGAGGACGAAGATGAGGATGGTGTGGAAGACATATTGAAAGAATTAAAGGAATTGCAGGGGATCGCAAAGATGAAACGGCCTCGATTTGGGGAAAAACCTTGAAAACACAACAAAAGGGTAAGGGAGTATCTACTGAGAAGAGTGCAAGGAAGTAAATGCAGAGGCCTCTTTAAAATGTGCTTAGAAAGATTAGGTAAAGCCAATGCAGCTTCGAGGAAAGCCTGTGAAAGGTAGCGCGAAAGACATTGTGTCGCATCACTCAGCACTTTAATCTCCATTAAGAAGTGTAGTCAACCACGAAAGCCAGAAAAAGCGGGTCCAATGGAGAAATTCTGAAGGGAAAAGGACGACCGGAAGTTACCAGTGAGCTCGACAGCAATTTCGTTCCATCACTGAGACAAGCACTACCTAATGTACGGCACGACAATTTTACAAAGATATTCAGTCTGGTCCAGTGTCGGTGGAAACAGGAAGCGACACGTGTTTTTTTAATAATTTTTTTGGCATTCCAATAAAGTTTGGAATTTTTAACAATGCAAAAATTATAGAATTGGGCAACCCGCATGCTGTTAAGATAATAAAAGAGTTTATAGCACTGCCAACAGTCTAATACAACCCATCACAAAGCTGAGGCAAAAGTGATTTTTTCTGGAAAGTCAGTATATTTTTTCAAAGCAACTATACACATTTTTGCTCTCAGTTTTTTTTTATATGATTTCATTTTTTCTGATGCAGTAAGACTTTATTTTAGTGGGTTCATTTAAAATCATTCAACTTCACCAACAAAACGAAAATTTATTGGCAAATATTTTTTTAAAAACAAAAAATAAAATCTAAACACATTAGAAACATATACATTAGAAAACTAAAAATATGTTCTTTCTTAAAACTGATTAGATAAATAAGTGTTATTGATTGTAGAGTTTTTTTTTTTTTTGAAATATTGTAATGCTAGAATTTGTTTATCTTTATAATGTTATTATGTACATAAAAATTGGAGCATGTAGATAAATTAACTAAATTAATTCATTCACTCACACTCAAGATAAAATAAAACATTAGTAAACATGATGAAAATAAACATAAATTCCCATAGATAGACATAGGGCATGTAGATGAAGGGGTTCAGTAGTTGTTATAGCTAATTTCACACAACCTAAGCTCCTAAACGATGCATCAAATTGACTAGATTTTTTGGGTTTTATGCAAATGCGAGTTAATAGCTTATAGTTATTCTTTTGGCTTTTGAGGGTTTTCAATGAATGCGGGAGGGTTCAATAAGTACAGGAGGGTCAAAAAGTGACCATTTAGACTTGATGTCCAAAACGTGCCCTCTAATGACCAGGTATGACCATTTAATTTCACCACCAATAATATTTTTAAAAACCTAATAACCAATAATAAAAGGGTGCAATTAGATTTACATATTTTAAATAACCGCTAACTTTTGAACATTTAAAAAAAAACGTTATAATGTTTGAAGTTAACTCAAACGGTCTAGAATGTCCACAATGCCATGTGCATATCCTGCCACAGTCCCAAACTCTGGTCCACTTTTAAACCTGATTAACATCCACATCGGGTTTGGCTATGCATTATTTTTCCTAGCTCTTTTCATTTTTTTGCATTGCATTTTGAGAAAGGTATTCAACACAATCTCCATGTTCATCATAGGCACCGAAAAACCCTTGACGAATGCAACAAGGATTGCCCACAACTATTTTAGGTAACATCAAACTATCATTTGTCCTTTCATAATGCATAGAATGGTACTCGTAAGTTTGGTTATTGTGCATTTTTGTCTAATCGTAATGGGTTTCTTGGCTGTTTAATTATGTGTTAGTTCAAAACACCTTTTTGACTGATTTCATCATTTCTTATCATGTTGTCCCCATCATGTGATACTCTCCATGGTTTGAGGTAACGTCAAACTATCATTTCTCCTTTCCTTTTACACAGATTGGTACTCGTGAATATATTTTGCCTGAGTACACTCCCGTCTTTGTCGTATCATGATTTCTTTTAGTAAAAGATTATTTCAGATGTGATTTTGACCACATGTCTGCAAAAATTCATATATTTGTTTGTTTAAGAATATTATCATGAAACCATAAACTTGCATGGACTTTTTTCTTACAAACCCTTGCTTTTTTGGGCATATATGTGAAAACCCGCGTCTGTATTTGTTTGCTTAAGAAATTATTATCATGAAACCATAAACTTGTATGGGCTTTTTCTTAAAAACCCTTACTTGTTTTGGGCATATATCTGAAAACCCACGTTTGTATTCATTTGATTAAGGAAATATTATCATGAAACCCTAAACTTCTATGGGCTCTTTTCTTAAAAAATCCTTGCTTATTTGGACATATATTTGAAAATCCACATCTATTTTCATCTAATTAAGGAATTATTATCATGAAAGTGTAAACTTCTATGGGATTTTTTTCTTAAAAACCCTTTCTTTTTTGGGCATATATTTGAAAACCCATGTTTGTATTCATTTGATTAAAAAAATATTATCATGAAACCCTAAACTTCTATGGGAAATTTTCTTAAAAATTCCATGCTTATTTAGGCATATATCTAAAAACCCATGTCTATTTTCATTTGATTAAGAAATTATTATCATGAATCCATAAACTTCTATGAGATTTTTTCTTAAAAACCTTTGCTTTTTTGGGCATATATCTAAAAACCCACGTTTGTATTCATCTGATTAAGGAAAACTTATCATGAAACCCTAAACTTCTATGGGCTTTTTTCATAAAAAAATCTTGCTTATTTGGAATATATCTAAAAAACCCACATCTATTTTCTTCTAATTAAGGAATTATTATCATGAAACTATAAACTTCTATGGGCTTTTTTTTTTTAAATCCATTTTGTTTTGGGCATATATCTAAAAACCCACATTTGATTTCATCTGATTAAGAAATTATTATCATGAAACCCTAAAATTTTATGGATTTTTCTTGAAAAAACCCTTGCTTTTTTGGGCATATATCTAAAAACCAACGTTTGTCTTTGTCTAATTAAGGAATTATTATCATGAACCCTCAAGTTGTATGGGCTTTTCCTAAAACAACACTTTCTTTTTTGGGCATATATCTGAAAACCCACATTTGTGATACATTATAACTTGTATTTAAAATTACCACTATCCTTTAGTTTGTTAATAGAACAAATAGCATACATTTTTTGTGAAATGTGTTAGTATTTGTCTACTTTCTATTTCACATATGTACCCACATCTCATCACCTTCTAATTTACCAACACAAGTGCAACATTTTTTTAAAAATAAACAAATGCATTAAATGATATACTAAGATACATGACATATATGACCATTAGGATGGTCTATGGTTTAAAGGAACGATTTAGTGATTTCATAAAATAAGAAACATGAGCAGATATGTGATTGGGCTTCTACCATTTTGAATTCTAGAAGGTTTAAGAAATTACCTATAATGAGGCACAAGCACATTTAACGTGTTGGAGAATTTAAATAGAAAGTCTCAACTTATCATTATTAAATTGACTAATGCACGTCAAGGTTATGTTACCCCTTATCCTATTACGTACATGACTAGGGTAGTGTTGCATGTTTGACCAATGTTGATAAGAATACCATTGAGTCAAATTTTCAATGAGGAATAATTCTATAAGTTAATAAATAAAACAAATGTAATAATACACATATGGAATTCATAAAAGGAGGGGTCTGTGGATGATAATATTATAATTCTTATCCACTTAAGATTATTGAAACTATATTCATGCTCTTGTGACTGCTACCAATAATGGTTATTGGCTTTCCTTATGGTCTATGTTATATTGCTATGTGTTGGTTAAATATTGAGAATGCATTGACAATATTCATGTGTCAACTTACACAAATGTGAGTTTCATAATTTGTTTCTTAACTAAAATAAAACTTAAGAAATAAGAAATAAGGATTATCAAATTATGCATTCTTTCATTGACCCTTTATACAAGTTAGCTTCCAATACTAAAATCCCACCCTAGGTCTTGTTGTTGATGTAAGTAGCGGCGGGAGATTTCTTTCTCCTACAGAATTTGAAATAATTAAATATGAATTTAATGAGGCCGACTATTGTTAGAAGTCGTCTCATTTCAAAGAGATGTGTTGGTTTATGAAGAGGCCGACTTATGATGAAAAGTCGTCTTGCTTGAAGAAGAACTAAATCACCTTGTATATATAGAAGGCGCTGCCCTCTCCTATATGATCATTCATGATTATTCAAGTGTGTTCGCATATCAGCAGGAGTTCAATTCATATATATAGCAGATTGATATATTGTTCAAGGAGATCAACTTGAGAAGAAGTTCGATATTCTTCATTGGCTGTGTAGTTGCATCATGTGTGCATTGTGTGGTGCCATTGTCGTTACATCATATCGGCCTTGTGATTGGCCATATTGTAAAACTTATTGCTGCTCAATTTTAACATATAAGAGAGATATTTTTGGCTGGGTTTTTCTCCCTCGAGAAGGAGGGTTTTCCCAGGATAAACTTTGTGTTCTTTGTTCACTGTGATGTCCATTATTCTGTGCTTTTCTGCTTATTCATTTCTGATCCTAAAACTTACATGGTATCAAAGCGGGTCTAAGAAAATATCTGATCAGAAATTGTTAAGCAAGGAAAACATGGATCGTGCAGAGCAATCACTATCGCACCAAGAAGAATGGTGTTCTGAAATCAACAGTCATCACATTGGTGGATTCTTTACGGGAACATTTTATCAATAAGAATCCGACTCACCAGCACTGGAGCATATGAGGATTTGTGTTAGTGTATCAGCATTTAAAGGAGATCGTAGAATATAGTCGCTATTATTTATTACTCTGAATGTTTATTGGGAAGAGTCTAGAAACGATAGACTATCGGGCTCATAATTGCAATGAGAGTTATGAAGTCAGCATAGTGCAGAGGCTTCATTGTCAACATTGAAGACTTAGATTGAAGATACGCACATTTCGGGCCAATAGACTCAGAGCCTACAACGGCATCCCTTGTTCGTGTTTAGTCGATGTAATTGATGTGCTTGCGAACATTGTAAAGGAGATACCCATCGAGATTTAGAAGAGTTCAAGTATCAAGCATGTCATTTGATACCATTTCATGCAATCTGGAGATTTCACAATATTGTGTCAAGAAGAAACGGGATTAACAAAGAAGTTGTTAATTGCCTTCCGAGAAGATTGGGTGAGCATATACACATGCGGCATGAATCTTATATTGCTGTTGCTTTATTTGAGAAGAGGCGTGTTGGAAGTCTATAAAGGCGTGATTATATCAAGGCAGTGGTTTGTTTGGTGTTCTGAAGCATCTATCTCACTTGAGGGAATATTCCTGAGTTTCTTGTTGAAATTGACAGATCATTCTATATGT
>VDFB02202291.1:0-20886 GCA_007258455.2 Sequoia sempervirens
GGGGGCAATGTACCGGTGTACTTCTTTCCGCTGGGGCATCCGAAAAATCATGAAATTTTTTAATTTTGATTGCGGCAAGTTTATTCTTTGAACCAACGCAACAAGTACATTGCTTCAAAGAGGGGCAAAATGTAGACATGCAAAATTCACATTATGCATTCGATCAGATTCGGTCAAATTAGCTCTTACATTAGGCAAATTCATCATTTTCATCCATTCATTAAATAAGTTCATTTATCAAATAAATCTTAGCATTCAACCTTCATCTTGCATCATCCACTTAATTAAATAAATCAAAAAGCCATTTAAATCAAATCTTAGATCATTTTCCAAAGTCCAAAAGTCAAATCAATTAATCAGCATTAAATCAGCATAATCATCATTAAATTAATCTAATCCTAATCTAAGGCTAATCCCATCCCACTTGCACAATAAATCAATTTTATTGATTTATTAAAACACTCATTTTCTTTCAACATGACAAGTCAAACAGGGCATTTATTGCTCTTCTTTCTTGTCCCCCTCTCAAAATTAATTGCAAATTTGAATTCAAAATTTCCCCCTCTTGGGCACTCTTCCCAAATCTTGCACATACATCCATCAATCACATGGTGACAAGTGTCCTCAATTCATTGGCTTGTTTTTTATCCCACATTGGTCCCTCTTCAACATTTGGCATTTTGAAAATCTTTAAATAGGTGCATCATCCTCAAGCAAATCCTTCACAATCTTCACAATTTCATGCAAGGTTACTCTCTTCATTTGAGATTTGATCTTGTTCATCATCACTCCACCATCTCCATTTGCATTTGCATAATTTGAGCTTTGGTCAAGGATTGGGAAAGGGTCACTAGCACATGTGACACCAATCCAACTATGGAATAGGTAATTTGGTTTTGTTTTCATAATGCTTTGGTCTTTTTAATATCATTTGCTGCATTTGGAAGCATTTCTAAGGTATTTCATAGAGGCATTTTAGTAGAGTTTGCATAACACTAACCCATGCTTGAAGTGTAGTTTGTTTGCAGATTTTGAAAAAGATGCCTACAGAAAAGCTTATAATGCATTGGAGGACACATACAATGTTCTTAAAAAAAGACTAAAACAGGTTGCCCATAAAAAACAAGAAAGAGGAAAAATGAAAAGATAATATACATATGATTCATTTGAGGTTTTTGATAAGATCTCATTTAACTATGTCAAATAGATTTGGAAGGGAGAAATCATATTTGATTGAATAAAATTTTGAGGTAGCTTATCCATCATCATTGTATGCATCATCTTCTCTTGGAATTTGTTTAGATACAATTGTTAGGTTTGGTTAAAGCTTAGGAAGCCTAGACATCATCATCATATGGATCATCTTCTTCTCACCGGGAGGAAAGAGTTGTGGTTTCAGATGATGTCTTCTTTGGTAGAGAGACCATTAATGGGGAGAATAGGGGAATGTTATACCAAGGGGGTAAACCCACAATAGTGGGTTACAATTTTTTGAATGAAGAAAAATTAGAAATTCCCATAAAAAAATTTAAAATGGTTTATCCCTTCTAATGAAGGGGGTTCGAATGAACCACCCCCTTCTAATGAACCCTCCCTTCGAATGAGCCCCCTTCTAATGAACCCCCGTTCTAATGAAGCCCCTCTTACACATAGGGGTTTGAATGAACCCCCTTTTTTCACCTTCCCCTCCACCATTTCAAAATTTATATATATATTTTTTTATTGAAGCTTGGGAAGGAGGTGAAAATGGAGTCAAGTTGATAAACCAAGCTGGATGATTGTAGTGATTGAAACATGCTTTCCAACAACTATAAATTTAATATATATATATATATTTTTATTTTATATTTTATTTTTTAGTTTTACAATACATAGGTTTTTCACCGAACATCAAATTCGATGAAAAATCATTGTGGAAAAATAATAAATTTAAGGAAAAAAATTTGAAAAATTTATATGCCCTAGGTATTGATGTCTTAGTTCCCATGAAAGAAAAAGTGAATTTCAATACATATCAAAAGTTATCTGCGAGCGAAGTGCCTATGTCTAAATTATAAATGTTTTGACTTCAAAACTTGTTAAAAGAAAATATTCAGAAATGCTACAGAAACAAGAAATGGCACTAGATACTTTGTGTTTACAACCTAAATTCAAAGTAATCCCGAGAATTTTTTTTATCCTTTATAGAAAACAAGAGGCGTCTGAAATTTGAAGTTCCCACAACTTTAAAATATTATTTTCTAGTAAAACTAGTTATCAAAGGAGACAGAAAAAAATTACAATTTAATTTTTATTTTTATTTTTAAAATACATTTAAAATATACAAACAAAATCTCACAAACCACTAGTTTACATCATTTTCAAATTCCTAAGAGTTTATGTACTATAAGTGTTAGAAAGTGAAGTTTTATTTGAAAATGTTGATTTCAATGTCAGTTTGGCCAAAAAGTGTAACCCATTATTGTGGGATGACCCATGGCCTAGTTTGGGAAGTGATAGAAGGGCTCATGGGGAGCAATGGCAGTAGCAGAGATGTGGAGGATTCCATCTATTGGGAAAGCCGTGTTGGAGCCGATGTGGTGGGAGTAAAAGGATCTGCCATGGTAGGCCCAAATTGGGTAGTGAAAAAAGGTGGAATGAATCGTGGGGGAGTAAAGGCTAATTTCCCAATTTGGGAGAATTGGGAGAAACCTCCTACGAAAGGTTGACACTCAAAGTAATGGGAGGCACAAAGGTAGCAGGGGCAAGCAAAGACTATGAAGTGAGAAGAGAGGGAGAGAATGATACCTGAGGTGTGGAGGACTTCGATCCTGGGCTCATTGCAGGTTCTTGTGAGCCTTCTCCAGAAGTTGCATCCATGAGCTACCTCTTATTGGGTGGAGAATTGTCCACCTCTACAATCTCTGGGGGTTGTTAGGATACCCTAGGTCCTTTTGTAGCCCATGCACGTGGTAGTGAGGCCTCTGACTATGTTGTAGTCACCCGCACTCTCAGTGGAGCTTTGTCGGGTTGTTCCATCACTTTTCTAGCTTTCTACGCTTAGGCCTTTTTACCTCCTTTCTCTTCACTATTGTCCTTGCCTCCTCTAGGTCAACATCCTCATCATCACTTGCATCAATATCTTCATGCCCTCTATTCTAAATATCATTAAATTTTTTATCCTTATCTGTCTCCTGGAATGGGGCATTAAGGCATTTGGTCTCTTGACGATAAATACAGAAGTCTACAATTTTCTCTTCACTCCATTTCCATTTCTTGACAAATTGATTATGAAGGGTGGCCCCCATTTTACACTTTTCATTGGGCTTCTTCAAAGGGAAATAGAACTTGAGAGCCATGGAGGCCTCCTATCTTTAGTAGGAATGTAGTCCAAGTCCGCAAATAGACCATCCTAGTTTTACTACAGATTCCACTGAGCTTCCCAGTAAGCTCGGAAGTTGTGATTCACTTTAACATTCAGCTTCGCTAAGTCATCATCAGGATTATATTGCCATTTTTCACTAATTAATACTAGCCCCAGATGAGCCAGCTTCACCTCTAGTAGAACATGTGTCTTCTTCTTTAACATTATCACTGTTTTGAAGCTCGAAGGGCAAAAGAAAAAACCTTTCTTATTTCTCCCACCGCTAAAGTTGAGGTCAATAATCGCCAGTTGCCGAAATACCTCAAAGGCCAACACTCTGTCTATGACACATATCAGGAGCCGGAATAGCTCCTCGGTAAAGCCAGGTAGCCTAATGAATTTGAAATAATCCCGAGGAAACCAATCGCAAGGAGGAAGGACACTCTACATCCACCTTGTTTGCTTAGCAGAAATTCAATAAAGCTTTCCATCCTCACTAAACTTATGCTCCATTTGGTAATCCTTGATTTGGTACAACATCTCCCAAACAATGACCTCCGTGAAGTCATACCAGAATAGAGAATATTGTCTTGTCAACTGTAAATATAGACCCATTTGAAACTCTTGAATGTACCGATCACTATCCATGCTGCAAACAAAAGCCATCATAGAGAAGGCATCCTGCAAGTTCGAGCTAAAAGCATTGTGCGTGACCAAAATTTGTGGTGGCTTTGCTGCATCTTACTTGGGCCTTTTGGTTTCTAGGTTATAAAATTCTAGAGAGAAATCTTTGGTCCTCCAGAACTCTTCCCAGCCCTCTATAATGAATGTTTCCATCCTTTCTACTCTAGAGCTCCTTCCAGTAGGGATACATAGCTTATCCCTGATAGCTTCCACACTAATCACAACCCTCTATTTTCAGCCTTCAATGGTGCCAATATCCAGGATGAAATGCTGAGCGCACTCATGAACTAGTTTTGGGCAGTGATGAACCAAGGGGAACATATACTATGGGAGATCACAAAACCATAGCCTATATGCCAAAGACTATTAGTTATTAGCCTATTTCATTCTCTCGCAGGTTGCTTCCCTAAGACTCTTAGGGTTGATTTTAAGGATAGGTTTGTGAATGTTATCCCATTCTTCCACTATTAGGGTCTGGTTCCTGTGAGCTTTCTTGTCCATAGCCCGCATATGGATCCACTTTGGCTTCTCTGGTATCCCAAGCAAAGCGTAGGAGATGTTATAAAAAATGTTGGTCATTAGCATTGCATGCATGGCGTCAAATAAGCTTTTGGCCCCCTATCCTTGTGCTTCCATTTGAGGATTCTAGGCCAATTCAGGATTCTATGGACTCTCATATTTTCAACCTTTTTGCAACTCACTTGGGTTCTTCACCAAATTTTGCACTCAAAGCTCTCTGCAATGAACATTGTACTCAAAAAAATCTTCATAGTGTTGTTCTTTTTCATGCAACACTTAGCTTTTTCTCAACGTGAAGTTGTAGACAACGGTTGCCTTCTTGCAATAAATTTGACATGTACCGCCAACTCTTTCATTCATACGAAATGAATTCTTTTCCTTTTGAAAAGACAATAATTCATAATGACAATAATGTCCTACAACACTATTTCCTGGGAAATTGAGCCGGTGATTGAAGGCATAAAAAACCTTTCACATTCTTTGCAATTAATAACTGAAAAAGAATGGTTAGGAAAAAAGTGTAATGAGTACACAAAAGATTGAGTTCATCTTTGGAGAATGAAAAATGCCCACATCGTGACACGTTAGCACTTGACCATGCAGACTATCACTTCGGACTGCCACTAATTTTAGCTAATTAATTACTTCTTAACGTGCATGCAACAATTCATACACAATAGGCGCAACTAGGTTGGATTCTTGAGTTTTCTATTGGTGGGATTTTTGAGTTGACCATTGATGGGATTTTTGAGTAAATACCCGATCAACATCATGCTTATCTCACGCATGTACCTTGGCTATTTCTATAAATAGACCTAAAGACAATAGCAAAATGTGCATTTATTTGGTAATTGGGAATAATTTTCATTTGGTAATTGGGTAGAGATAGGTGCAATGAATAGTCCAATTAGGCTTACTAGTAATAAGTCGTAGGTAGCTTTTTTAGGTGAAATTTCTAGTAGGCATCTGAAACGCATGAAAAAGAACACACATTCTTTGGAAATTATAGAAATGAAGTGGATAATAGGGAGGAATTGCATAGAATATGAGGATAAGTATAGGGTAAATACTGACATTTTCTCTCATTTCGTTGCCTCTTTACTTGACATATAGGTACCCAAGTAGATGATCCTGCGATTCACCATGGAATCTTCGCAAAGTGCTACCTCAGAGGCCTTGGTGAAGTTGTGAAAAATGGAGTGTATGGCCTTGGTCTCCCCACAGTGAGTGATCTCCACAAATTTTTTTTAAGAGGATGCAATGGTGTCGTGGGTTTAATTCTTGTATAATGGTTCCATTTAGAAAGATCGGCCAAACAAACAAAAAACACAAAGGAAATTTAGAAAGAAAGAGAGTAGAGAGAGAGAGGTAAGAAGGAAGGTAGAGAGATTGAGAGAGTGAAGGGAGAGAAAGAGTTATATTGGGGTGGGTTAGATAAAGAGATGTAGAGAGTGAAGGTTGGTGGAAGGAAGAGAGAGAGGAGGGAGGGATATGCAGAGAGAGAGAGAGGGAAGATAAAGAGTAGAGAGGGAAGGAGAGAGTGAGAGAGAAAGATGGGAGAGAGAAAGAGGGGATAGAGAGAGGTGAGATAGAGAGTAGAGAGAGATATATAGAGATAGGAGAGGGAGGGGATATAAAGAAATGTAGAGAGGGAAGGAGGGAGGGACAAAGGTAGAGATTAGAGAGGGAAGAAGAGAGAGATGGATATATAGAGAGGTAGTTCTTGATCTCAAGGGAGAGAGAATCCAATAAAGGGATGGAGATAGTGAGAGAGAGGTCTAGAGCATAAGAGATGAAAATGAGTGAGAAAGAGAGAGAGAAATATTCCTGCAACTTGTTGATTACTGAAATTTCACCTCCTGATTACTAAAATTTGGCATGCTAATTAGTAAAATTTGATTGTCCAAAAAATTATAAGATCTTCCAAAAACTAGAATTTGCATTATAACTCCAAGAGATTCGAAAAAACTCTCAAACATCCTGAAACTATATACATGAAATATAACTTAAATTATAAGAGAGTAAATTTAAATTATGTTTATTTCATGTATATATTTTCCCTGGTAGAGAAAGCAAAAAAGAAAGGGTTCACAAAAATGCATTGCAAAAGGTTATTCTTCCCATTTGGCAAGCACCAAATTTGACGCTAGCCAAATGGAGCACTTCATTTGGCACTTGCCAAATGTGTTGCATTGGGAAATACCAACCCAAAAGATTGGATTATGTCTTGGGAATCCAACCCAAAGGGTTGGATGAACATTTCATGTTAAGGATGTGATTTTCTAAAAGGGTAACAAAGTTTCACATTTTGGGCCATGCTAATTGTCAAGTTTGCATGCATTTAAATGTAAGTTTATAAAAAAACCACGATGATGTTAGAATATCTCTTACCTCTATAACCATATTTTTTTTAATATAAATGGATTATGTTAAGGTTCTCATCTATAACTTCTCTCGTTAGTGCCTCCTTTTTTTGTCAAAAATTGACATGTGCTAGTTTTATTATAGGTTTTTATTTGTTCATCAAATTTTGAAACAAATTACATTTTTATAAACTAGACTCCATTCTACAGATAATGAAGAAAAGAAAAAAATGATTTTTGATTAGTTTTCAAAAATTTTAGGGGGGAGAACACTCAAATTTCATCTTTTCAAGATGTGTCCACTTCAAAAATTCATAAAATATTATATATTCATTAAAAATTAGTTGAAAGAACTAGGATAAACTACAAGGTGTTATCTAATTTATCACCATTCGAATTTTTGAAATTCTAAAAAAAATTTAACAAAAGGGAGGCCACAATAGATGCTATGCTATTTTTTTGATAAAAATAGGACCTCTTTTGGTGGCCACCCTTTTTGAAACCCTTGATCTTTATTATTATTTTTTTAAAATAGTAGCTTAGAAAGTAGCCACTCAGTTACAACTTGGTGCACTTACCCAAATTCATAATTGAGAGATTGAGATTTTCATGTAAAATCTTGGAAATTCCTGTATGCTCTTCTCTTGCATTTTGAACGATCTGGGGAATAAAAAACGGTTGTTTGCAAAGATTTAATAACCTCTTTATATTGTATATGTGTTTTGTGAGATCCAGGTGATTGCAACATTTTTAGTTATATTCGCAAGATTTTTTACCATTCCAACACATCTAAAACGCTCGAGAAGGTCAATATTGG
The DNA here is from genome assembly GCA_007258455.2 of Sequoia sempervirens. NCBI lineage: Eukaryota > Viridiplantae > Streptophyta > Pinopsida > Cupressales > Cupressaceae > Sequoia > Sequoia sempervirens. Next base: position 7,727 of record VDFB02202291.1, read on the forward strand.
ATTTTGTTTCATCCAAATTGGAGATCATTTGACATAGGTGCAAACAATGGTTTGAAGCTCAAATGTAGTAACCAACTTTTTATTTGTACATTTTCAGCCCAAATAGACCTTGCCATTACAATCATAAGGCCCAAAAACCCTATTCTCATATAAAATTTGTCTATTTTAGATGAATTTTATTTTTGGAAATTTTTTATTTTTTTGAGGTCATCACTATTCATGAGGCCAATTATTAGTTAATTTTTTATTATTTAGTACATACTTTTAGACATTTCTAGATATTACTAATTTCATACATATTCTTGAACATTACTATCTTTTTATGATCATGCAACTTGAACCTGGTTTTAGTATATATGGAAATACATGATTACGATATACTAGTAATTGCATGGTTACTGTGTGAATATGTATGGAATGCAATGCATATCTATGTTTAAACTATGGTTACTAGTATTGTGTATTTGTTTAGGTGAACTAACTCTTTGCAACCAACGAGCTAGATCAAACATACTACAACCCACAATAAGTATGAGGCGTAGTTTGTAGCCAAAGGGATTTCAGAAAACAATGTAGGGAAAGTTCTAGAATAAGAAGAATGCACTAGTTGCATAATTGGAGGCATCTATTTATCAGGACGTTGTGAGTCAATATGTCATTTAATAAGACTATTGCAAGAGAGAAAATTTGAGCTATGATTGGAGATCCAACATGACTGTTTCCGTAGTCCATATTTTTGTTTTACCATTGCGACAGAGTTGCAATCCTAGTCAACTTCTTCTACCTTTTTAGTTATGTTTTTTAGTTATGCAGACTTTGTCACACTCTATTTCTTAGGGGAGTGGTGATTTGCATTTAGATTTATGTTTGAAGTCCTTGTGTCAATAAGAATCCCACACACCTATATATATGGTTCAATGGTTGAGGAGAATAACTAGCGTAGCAAATATAATAGATAGATATGTTCAAATAGTTTTCTTCTATTTACACAAACAATGTTTTGTTTCCAATCATGCTTTTATGAATAAGAAATCCCTGAAAACTCTTATTAGATTGTAATATCTTGTGTTATGCAATGAAGATGTTCTCAATTATTTCCATGTTTAATTGATTTGAGAAGTTAGATTTGAGTTTATCCCGTGGAGACATTCATTTGAGAAAGGGCCACTCAAGGTAATTGTTCCCCACTTTAATTTCTACATATTCATTTATGTCGTTATAATAGTTACTTCCATTATTGCAATTATCTTAGTTACATTCTTCATGTTGTGAATGCGAATGAAATTATGAATAAGATCTTGTTTTTTATTAATGCTTTATTTGTTTCCATGCATTATCCTCCAGAGTTAGTCAAAGTTAGTAGTGCTAGTTACATAATTCATTCTTGACAGTGAACTAGTCGCAGTCTTTAGTTTTAAGTACTCATAGCAATAGTTCTAGAATTACTTCTTTTTAACTATTATAAAATTTATGTTTTCCCACATGTGTAAAAAACCTATAGTAAGATGATGTAGGTAGTATAGAGTCTTTGAATATACATACAGTGCCAACATCATCACAAGCTTATGTTAGCCGTGGTTGATAATTAAATGAAATCCTTGCAAGAGTTTAGTGGACTGTTCAATTAAGAACCTCCTCTTAATTGTGTGCCTAACACCAAGTTTACTGAGCATTCGTTGGGCCTCCATATTTTTGGCACCGTTGTTGGGGATGGTGCTACATTCAAAGATTCATCCGTGTTATTTAAAGTTTTCATAGCTAGTATTTTGTTTCCAACATTAGGACAATCAAGTTTTATTCCATCAATACCAATTTTACTAACATTATGTAGGATCCGTTGATATACAAAGTCACATCTATTATATGCAGAGGTAGAGAGATGCTTTGGGATGATTTATCTCTCAGTACGTGAAGCTAAAGAGGATATTGGTGATCAAAGTGACTAGGGCGAGAGTTTTCTTGAAGAAGCATTTTTCCTTTCACCAACATCCACTCAAATATAGAGGAGACCTTCCAAACCATAGTTGATGTAGTGGTGGATGACACACCAAAACATGAAACTTTTAATTTCCCCATTGCCAACTAGGGAGGGCAACTACCTTGAAGAACATACCTCCTTCAACATTTTCCATCTTCTATGGTTTGGTTACTTAGGATGTAGATACCTTCTTTTTTGAGTTTGATGTACTATATAAAAGCTATGATTATACAACATTATGCACATAGACTCAAATTGTTTCCAACAACCTTGAAGGATGTTGCTTTAAGATGGTTTATGGGTTTGGGAAGAGACAATGTTCCATATTGGAACACTATGAAGACAAAGTTCCTAGACAAATACTAGGACTATTATAGAGGAATTGAAAAAAGAAGAGATGACATTTTCAAGATGTCTCAAAAAGAAGATGAACCATTGGAGGACTATGTAGAAAGGTTCTAGTTCTACTTGAAGAAGAATCCACAAAATAGGCTATCAAAAGATTCCCTAAAGTTGGTGTTTTTAAGAGGATTCAATGATGATTACATGGATGCCCTTAATTTTATTGGGTCAAGAGATGTATCATAATTACCTTTTAAAGAAATCTGCATGGTTTGTAGAAACTATTCTAGGACCTTTACTAAGAGGACTAAAGGCGATATAACACCTCCCATCAGAAATACATCTAATGGAGTTTCTCGATTAGAATTGAGTAACCTACTACCAGACATGAAAGAAGACTTCATAACCCATTTGGCTACCCAATTGGACACTCTACATGTGAAGAAAAAGAAAGAAGAGGCAAAGGAAATCCTTACTGAATACTGCCCTAAATGTAGACAATGAAAAGTTAATTGCAAGTGCAAAAGAGTGGAAAGTATTTTAGAGGAAAGACTAGGGAAACTAGACTTTCAAGCACTAAAGGGTGAAGATAGACAATTGTTCTACATTGCAAAAATGAGACCATGGAAACCAAGACAAGGTGTGCCTCAGTATCCTTTGAAAATTTCAATACACCATTTCCAATTAGCAATCAAAATTTCTCTAGTTGGAATCATTAGCTCCTTGGGAAAATACACAAACCTAATGGGAAAAGCTTAAACCAAACTGGAATGAGTAGCAAGAGAACATGTCGCAAGAACCAAACTTTCAAGGATCAACCTACAACCCCTAATGACCACTCAAAAAAAACCAATTTGGCAACCTCAATGGCAAAAGGGCTGATAGTGCAAACAACAAAATATGAAATTATCAACAACCACAATAATAAGCCATCTTTCCCAATCTAACAAATCCATCATCTTAGCCACCAAGAACACCTCAGCTGCTAGTGCAACCTACACCTAACTCAAATAAGAAACATGTTCAACAAGCGTACGCTAAGGAGGCTATTCAATACCTTACTTATGGGGTAAATGTGAGTTATGTCCACCTCAGATCAGAGAAAACATTGGATGGGCCTTCATCCCCTCAAATTACTAAGATGGTAGATGAGTAACCCTAAAAAAAAATCCTTGGATAATACACCCATGGAACTTGAGTCAAATCAGGTGAACCAAACCTCTTCAAGTCTAGAGCCTCCATTCCTTGAACAATTAGCTATTTAGAAACCTTAGGACCAAGTTGAAACTGACTTGTTAGGGTAGCTTAAGGATGTGTGTATAGAGATAACCCTCATTCAAGCCATCAAAGAGATTCCCAATTACACTAAAATAGTGAGAGAAATTTGTCTTGAAAATCCACAGAGAAAGAGAAAGGAGTAGCATTCAATTTTTTGTGACATTCTGTACAATTTCCGAAAAGACATGAATGACAGTGTATAGCTCTGTATATTGCAGTTATCTTTTGTATAGTTTACCATTGTGGGAGATTCCACACTTCTTCCTGAATAATTATTTTGCTTTGCAATGAAGATAAGATAATAAATGTCGGTTGAATGGAAATTTGATGGAAGATTGAGTTTTGAGGCTGCATGGTTGATGAATTGCTTGTACACTTGAAGGCTTTGTGTTTAGGTCTATTTTTGGGTCGACTTAACATGTTTGATGCCTTGTGAAGAATAATTGAGCAACTCTACCTTATGTGGGATCTATATTAGGTCCATGCCGACCTATCTTGATGTAAATTGAATTTTGAATTTAGGCATCAAGTGTGGATAAAATGTTTTGAGGATGATATGTTAATTTTGTGTGTTACTTCTAATTAGGCTAACCTAATTGAAGTTACACCTAATGTGGGTATATATATATATATGCGATTATCACCAAAGTTTTGGGGAGAACATCAAAGAGAAAAAAAGAGTGTGAAAGAAAGTAAGTGAAAGTATGGAAAGGAATATGTGAATGTGGTAGAGAAAAGAAAAATTGAATGCAATTTATGACATGTATGGTGATTCATGTACATGTGTGTGATGTAGTATTGAGAAGATTATGAACAAAGTGAAGAATCAATTTAGATAGTGTGGAGATTATTTTTGTACTTCAATGGAACTGTAATATGGCCTATGATAGATGCTATTGTATCAATTCAAATAGGTAGTGTTGCCAACCCTTCTTTGTTCTTACTGAGTGGGCTGTGAGCTCTTTTTCTTGATAGCGCATCTTGGCAGTGAGCCTTTTGTAATAAACAATTGAAGAAAGTAAATGAAGACATAACTGAACTGAAAGTATAAGTGGAAGAAAAGAAAATAATTGAGGAATGTATGAATAAAGTGGTACAAAGTAAGACTGATGAATGCACTATACTTGAACAAGAAGTGGTAAATATGAGAGTAGACTTGGGAAAGACAAGTTCATTCATGAGGATACGTTTAAGACAAGTTCTATAATGTTTGATGAGTTGATTGTTGGATAAAAGGAATCTAAAGATAAAGGTGGTTTGGGACTTGAAAGAGGAGAAAGCTCTAAAGAAGATCATTCATCTAATGGAAAGAAGATCAAGTTGAGATTGAAGTTTGAACAACACATGCATGAGTGAACCACACATTTAGTAGATAAAAAATAATCATGAATAATATAAATTATGTCCTAGGTGATCCCACAATACTGGTTTACAAATTTTGGCCAAACTAGACATTGAACTAAATTTTTTAAACTAAATCTTCACTTTCAGGCACCTATAGCGGTTAAAACCGCGAGGAATTTGAAGATTATGGAAACTAGTGATTTGTGACATTTTCTCTGTAGATTCTAAATATATTTTTTCAAAATTTTTGGAATCAAATTGCGCTTCTTTTTCCATCTCCCGTGAAAACTAGTTTTTAACAGTAAACACCATTTTTAAAGAGTGACATTATTGACTAACACATATTTTTTTCTATGAAAGGTAAAATTCTATTTTTTTTGAATTTAGATTCCTAACTAATACATGGTACAATTTAGCAAATGCAATGTAAATAATACATGTAGATTCCATATATTTTTCAAATTTGAGAACATTGAGACATTCTTTAATAAAAACCATGCATTAAAAAATTATTAAATGTTTACAACTTGGATGTTCTTGGAGTTGAGAGAACTCAAGTTGCATGTCTTAATACCCTAAAAATAGAAAAATAGAATAGGGGTTAGTTATTTTTTTGGTCAACAAAAATCTTTCCCTCTCTCCACCACCAACTCAATACAATGTACAAATAAGAATACATGCCTTAATCTCATTGCTCAATATGATGACATTGGCATTTATATCACACTGAAATAAGCCCTTTCTAGTAGACACACTATTGTATGCATTTAAGGCTTATAGTTGTATAAGGGATAAAATCCACATGGGATTAGTTATAGAGTATATAGGAAATGGGAATCTATATCTCTACAAATAGCACAAGTCAATAATCCAAATAATTTTCTAGGAATATAAGCATACAATTTTTTCCTTGATGCATTAAATTATCCCATTCCGCCTTGTTGAGAGTTACAATAATATTGACACACCCACCAATTTAATGGGTCCCTAAACATTAAAAAATGATGACCATATTATGCATAATTGATGAAATGCATACCTTTAAGGAACAAGTCAATCTCACAACTCATGCTTCTTATATTCCCTACATTAGATGATATCAATTTGTAATTTATGATAAGAAAAAAAAACCCTTGTTGCATTTACAATCCTAGTCACACCACCAACACCAATAAGATATAGCCATGTAGATATTCCTCTATTGTTGTTGTTCACATTGGAAAAGGAAAACTATGAAAATAATGCATTGGATATTGTTAAATGTCATGCCACATGCTTATGCAAGACATAAAAATAGATTTAAAATACACTAGACACTAATTCATCACATATTATTGTGGTGGGGTGTTGATATAACATCCAAAACTATATCTACCACGTACTTTCAATTCCTTTCACTTGGTAAGTGAACAAACCAACCTATAAATGTTGGTAGAGAGTTTTAAAATTTAGATCATATAGAAAACTGCTTCATATGGTGCTTCCCACTAGGTGGGTGCTTTAAGTTTAGATATAAGCTTAATTTATATTAAATTATATTTTCCCTTGTGGACTAGGTCATGCCATGTCAAATATACAATGACCAACTAGAAAAAAGTGTGAAGGATAATAGACATAAACTAAAAAAAATGAAAGAGCCCCAACAAGGATTTGAAGCATAAATAAATCTAATGGGATATGATAGTGCACATATGATCACATTTTGATCTAGATAATAACATAGAAAATATTAGATGATTTGGAGCACAAATAAATGAAATGAGATATGATAGTGCACACATGATCAATCATATTTTGAGCTAGATAATAACATACGTAAGACTGAAAAATTGAGACCTTGTATTGGTAGAAGATTCAAGGTCATAGGATGGTAAGGGGTAATCATGCAAGATAAAAATGAAATCAATAGATTTTATATTAGTAGTAGTTTTAATACTTTCTAAACAAAGATGTTTAAATGAGGCAAGTATAAAAGTTAAAAATAGCTCATGATAAATTATCGAGATTAGAGCTGAAAATCTTATATGTAATAGCCTAGATTAAGTTTCCATCAAGTACATAATTAAAGTATTTGAATTGATATTTTTTTTGTTCCAATATTAAGTAAAATTGATCAAATATGGTTGAATTAGACAATTCTAAAGGGTCTAGAAATAACTAATTTTTAGTTATAAATCAATAAAATAGCCAAATGGTGACATATAGCCACCAAAATTTTCCTTTCATGTTGTAGACACTATAACTATTCTCCTTAGCATCAAAATTAATTATCACATTCATCATTTATTAATTAGATCATTAGCTTGATTTAGTACCATTAATTATCGCCTACCTTTTAATAAATACGATTTAAACATTTATCAATTAATTATCATAATTTCCGCTTATCCAAATAATTAAATTATATTTTATTATATAATTAAATGATATCTAATTATAAATTTTCAAATAAATTCCATTTTGAACATCTCTTAAGTTAACTCCTTCACTCGACTAATTCAATCTTCATTTAGAAACTTGTTCTTTTCTCATCATCCATCTTCATATTCACATAGAAATTTATTCCTCACATTTACCCATCAATAGAATTAAATAATTCACTGTTATATACCCATTAATTCAAAATGATGATTTTCTATATTTTAGTTGAGTTGAATCAAGAGTCAGTTCAATTAATTGAAGTCCTTATTCTTATTCTCATCTCTAAGTATATTTTTCACTAGAATGTTTATAAATATAAATGTTCATTCATCATTTTCATCATGATGAACCAATATTATATCCATGTTTATAATATTAAAATTTATTTTGAAATCCAATTAAAGTGTTATGCTATTATGTCATATCCACATTCATCTGAGTTGAATCAACTTAAATATTCAGGTTTGTATTGAAGTGGTTAGGCTATAGTTTGATTTGGTTTGTTGTTTATGCTTTCAAGTATTTGTAATTACCATCTTTTGATTTCAATTCTTACACTTGTAAACCCACCCACTAATCTCCCATCAATACCTTTGACTGGAATATACCTTGGACCAATTCTTATATATTTTGTATAATATTTTTCACTATTTTTATACTGGATGAAAGATTGATCTCTGATTACATTTTGGATGTGAGTTATGGTTTTTTCAAATACATTGACCTGTACAAAAATTATCTTCAAAGTTGTAAGTTACTAAAGAAGGAGTACTAATACTCATCATCTTCAATTGATGTTTTACTAAATGGATGATTATTAAAGTCCTAATATATCTAAGTAGAATCACACATGTGTATGATTATTATCTACATTATAAATCCTATTTTGAGTAGGGGTTATTAGTATTGAAATTATTTAAACAATGGGGGTGTCACAAAATGCATCAATCCTTTTTAATTGGTATATTAATGAAGAGATATTTTATTTTCACCTACATTAGCAAACCTCGTATTTTAAAAAAATTCACAAATTATACAAACTAAATCATTAGATGAATACTAATCATTGGAAAAAATAACAAGTGGAAGTTGGTTCTAGCATGTTGTAACATTATGATAGAAGTATTAGAACTACAAGAATGATTAAATACTATAGTAAACTAATCAAATTATACTAACTTGAATTAGAGATAAAAAGCACTAGTTTTATATATAAAAGCCATGTAGAATATGTAGGAAATCCATATAGTATATAATCTCTATCAAGCTATAAGTTATACTTCAATCTAAATAGATATACTTGAATGAATTGTGGTAATATAAAGAACGTGCCACTATAGAATAAAATTATTAGTATTATCACTGATAGCTTGAAATTTAGATTGAAATATAGAAAGTTCATCTCAACACTTTTCTTTTCTATATTTCTACTGGATCAACTAAAACTTTGAATACTTGATGTTTGACCTCCTTATGAGAATACGTGATTCCATCTCCAAAGATATAAAGAAACTGTAATCCCCTATTAAAGTCAAAGCATATCTTCTCCCAATCAAGTCTTGCATTATTTGGATTTAGATATTTCCATCTCAATTCTTTAAGAGAATCTTCAACAATATTGGTGACGTGATTTAGAGCCTCTCCTTCTGAACATTCAGGATGGTCCCTTATATAACTTGAAATGGCAGAGGCGATCTCTCCATGGCGCCTATCATCCTTCATCATCATAAGAATTATGTTAATATTACAACCATGTAAGAATATGTGTTTCTATGTTTAGTGTTTATATGAAAAAAAAATATCAAACCTCAAAATCTCGTGTATCATCTATTAAGCGTATGCAGATCCATATGAGCTCATAGAATCGGGATTTATTAAGGAAAGTTTGTTTGATAGCATCATCCTCTAAAATTGGTCCTGCTAATAGGATAGCATGTGACAATATTGGTCCAATGGCTGCACTTGTTGTAGCAATACTTAGGTACTCATTATAGGTTGGAATATATCTAGTTGCTTTCCATCGTGCATGCTCAAGGTTAGCTTCAATATAATCTTCCCACTATAGAACAAAATAAAGTTTTCTTATCAATAATTTTTTTCATAAATGCATTCCATGATTTATATCAATTTTCTATTTAGAAAAGGGATCAAAATAATTTTTCTCCTATATTTTTGGTATCAAAACTAATTTTAATATATCTCTTGTTAGTGCCTCATAAATGCCAACAATACAGGCAATAGGTTGGGCCCAAATATATAAATTTCTAACTGGTAACAATATATTAACATTGAGTATGTACCTCTTAACCTTTTAAAAATGTGTTAAAGCATATAAATTATAGTGAAAAGAAAGACAATATATATTTAAAAAGAGTGATAATTTTTTAAGTAGAGTGGACTTAATAAAGTATGACAATATATAATGCAATATTTTTCTTCCATTTCTCAAATACTGATCTCAACATCAATCAATCATCTCAAGTAGAAAGAGAGCTCAAATGAATTTAATGTCATTCTTGTAGAAGGTTCTTCATTACACAAAATAAAAAATAAGAGTGGTAAATACGCAACACCCACCACTCCATCCTTGTCTATTTTGCTTACTTTCATAAGGTTCCATTTCTATAAGAGCTAATTTGATTGTGAGATTTTGTAGGTACATTGGTTAGGTGTAGCTATTGACACTAGATTTTTACACATATTTCATCTAGTATAAATTTTTGTCTTAAAAAAATGATATTTTGTACCTATTATGCTCAAATATAGAGTAAAAAGAGTTTAAAGAAGTATGCATACCGCTTTTGTAATAAAAGGCATCATATCACGTCCTTGTTTCTTGGTGGCTTCATTTATCAGGTCATGCATTGTTTTGAAAACAAATTCGAGACACACCTTGAAATTTTGTGGCATGTTTTTGACAATCAAGACATCCCAACCTCGAACAATGGCCTCTTTAATAAGTTTGAGTTGCTCAAGTGTTGCATAGTCATCAAAGAGGTCATCAACAATTGTGGCAATGGTTGAGATTTTGGCTACAGCAATTCTAGTGCCACAAAACTCCGCCTCATCTGCTGCACTAACCCCCCACATGAAGTACTCAATTGATCTCTCTCTCATTGCAATAAGCTTGGAGATGCCAGACTCGACCCACCACCTATGATTTAGGAGAAAAATTAGAAAACTAAAATGAATTTCTAGCAATGCAAATTACATTATATTAAAGGTTATGAAATTTATGTATGATAGTTGATTGAAACTAAATCCGGAGTTATGAAGACATATAATAGTTGAAGAACATATAAGTATTTTAAACAAAAATCAAGCAAAAGAAAATGAAAATTAATTAATAGTAAAAAAATAAAAATTATTAACTTAAAGTAAGAGCTTGAACAAAAGGAGAAAATTCTACAATGACCTATTTGCTAGATGTCTATATGAAAGAGAATAACGATATTTCTATTGAAAAGATTTTAAGAGAATATTCAGATTATTATGAATAACGTAAAAAATAACAATTTATATATATATATGACTACCTGGAAAGATTCTTCATCTCCGTCTTGTACGTATACTGCAATATATTAAAATCCAATTTGGCCAGCTCTAAGATTTTCTTGTCCTTCAACCTGAAGAATACCTTAACAGTTAGCTTGGACACTTTCAAAGTTAAAGAAACAGCTTTTAGAGTAATGTTGTACACTTGTACCTTAGATCGTCTAGCTCATATATTTCTATGAAGTTTCGTGCCTCCCATCTTGTAAAAGTACAGGACCATTCATATATAAGCGCGTACTCCACCTACAATATTAAAATGTAAATGGATCACTACAACATTGTTTGAAGATTTGTGCCCCTCTAGGTAATATCTGCCTTAATGTTTAGTAAGGAATGAAAAAGAAAAACTTTATTACCTCTTTCAAAAAACTTCTCTTATAAGTATCTCCAGATTTTTCTAGCAAGTTCTTAAGGCAAGCAGAGCTGAACATTTTAGCCTCTTCCATGACCGTCTCTCCAGGAAATGCGACGCATGAAGCTCTTAAAAGGTTGGGCATGCCTCTCATCGCACATTCTTCGTTATCATTCTTCTGCCCAGAAAAGAAGAAGTGCCCATTTTTGTCCTTGAAACTCTCCAGCACATCTTCTCAAAATGTAAATGAATAATTAATTGCGGGTAAATATCAAAAGAAAAAATATGGTATAAATTGATTGGACCGAGTACTTATATCATAAAAGCATATTTAGAATATGGTAAGATGGAAAAGCGTGTTAAAAGGAGTACCTGCAGATACATCATAGCGATGGAGTCTTAGTAGTCTGAGTCCTAAAGCTGTAGCATTCAAATTCCTGGTAACAGTTTTGCTTCCTAATCGTATGCCCACACTCGTGTCCCAAGATCTGCATTCATAAATTAATGCTTTTTAATGTTTCCAAACTACAGTAGACAGTTAATCCCATACAGTAAATGGCATACTAATTATTTTTTAATAGATGTGTAATCTCAGCTTAACTAATATGTACAGATAAAATGTAAAATGTGACAAGAGAAGGAGAAGGACAGACCGGTAAGCACAGTCAAGAGTGAGTTTTATTTCAGCGTCAAAATATCGATCTATTCCCAGGCACTGTAATGCGTCAACCATCTCAAGCCGCTCGATTAGATCGACATCTCCAGACTGCATTTCTCTTAGCAAGATTTTGACTTCTTTCACCAGTGTTTCAGCACGTTCAAGGTATTCAGATTCCTATAAAATATAAAATACACGATGAGTATGAGCAGTGAGAAAAAATTGGTGTACAATATAAAGAAGCAAAGTTTAATGGAAATAAGAGCTGAGTACCCCACCCCGTATGGTGTTTCCATGGATTGGACAAAATCATCATCCCACACATTGAAAGCGTTATCTGGTATAGAAGAAGCAGCAGCAACACAAATTTCGTCTCCCTGTAAAGTCGTCATCGGAGAAGTAGCTCACAAATATAGAACCCACCACAAATTTAAAAGCAGACACTCTGAGGACTGGGCTTACACGGTGCTCCTTATAGAGGCATTGGCAAAACCACGCGAAAAAATCGCATTGAACAGTTCTTGACGACGTGGAGGAGGATATTACGTGTGGAATCCTTTCCTTTCTTTCACATCCCATCGCTCACTCGACGAAAATTGTGCCAAAGAAATATAATTGTAAGGTTACCAGTTGGTATCACTTAGGGTCCCATCAGTAGAGTATAGATTCTATAGAATAGTGAAATAGAAGAATTTTATATATTTTCATGGAAATAGTCGGATTAAATAGATGTCAGCATTATTCTCATCAATCAAGTTAGAGTTCTTTCACGTGAAAAAAGTTTTTCCAACCAATCTAATTCTGACATGAAAAAAGTTTTCCTAACGAATCTAATTTCAACATGAAAAAGTTTTCCTAACCAATCTAATTTGACACGAAAAATGTTTTCCTAACCAATCTAATTCCAATGTGAAAATGTGTTCCAATCAATCTTATTCTTGATGTGAAAAAAGCTTTCATGACCAATCTAATTTGAATGTTATCAATTGAACTACAATCATTTCGTGTGATTTTTTTTTATAAATTGAAATATGATTGAATATTTATAATTTTATGTTTAATGTTAATTTTATATTATATTTGTACTTTTTCTTAATAAAATAAATACAAAAATTCTAATTTAAAATATATGTGATTTATTTAACATTAAACTATTATTTAAATATATTTATATTTTAAATTAAAAAAATAATAAATTTTATGATGTAAAATGTATTTAAAAATCTTTATTG
>VDFB02202292.1:0-23339 GCA_007258455.2 Sequoia sempervirens
TCTTGTTTTGCACTTTGTCTTTTCAATGCTTCCCTTTTTCTGCATCTCTTTCACATCTTATGGTCACTAATCGCATCATCCTACCGCCATTTGCCTAGAGGGTTAAAACTTCTTACCATGGCTTGATCGTTTGTACATATTCCTTTCCACAAGTTGTGTCAATAAACGGGGCAAAACTCAATTGGGGGCACTTAACTTTCAGAGCATACCAAAACAGCTAGACCATGACATAGGATCTGATCATGCAAACAAACAACAAACTCACACAACAACTTTATCCGATCATGACACACTTTTCAGCAAGATATCATATCATTGTCTATTGGATGATCCAAATATCTGAATAATGTATGAAATAACAGTATTACATGTTTGACCAATAGTTGTTTGATTTTTGATATCATTACTCCGGAGCACACTCAATGATGTACTGAACTAGAGTGGCAAGGAATGAGAATGATTTTTCTTTTGTCTGCTGTCTGGAGGTTAACAATCAATCTGATGCAAATATGTCACAAGACATGATCACCAAAGTGATATCATCGATGACAGTTCCACATTTGCATCAGAAAGGTGGTTAATCTTTGTCTGTTTATGCAAGAAATGCTCAGGTCATCTCAGTTCAATTATACCTCGATGCTTGTGTTCGCTTGCTATATCAAAATACATGAAAGTTGTACTCTGGTCATCATTGGTGCTAATTTCCCCTCTGATGCTTGTACATACTTCCAACATTTCAAAACGTTCTATGATGATTCAAGAAGGTTTATAACTGGCTCAACAAACTGGTTAGTTTCATGTAGTTGCATATTCATTAGATAATTGTATATATCTGCATATTGGATTCACATCAGTATTTTGCAAGGCTGAATGAACGCATTAACGATTGTCCTATAGTTTTGAGTCTTTGTGGAGGACATTTGGACATTTGATTCATTGCATCCATTTAGGGTTCATTTATCATTTTATCATTCATTTTATTATCTTTATCTTTATCATTCCCATATCATTTATTATTCATTATCATTCTCATTATCATCATCCTTCTCACATATCATTTCATGTATCATTATCATTTATCATTTTACCATTTAATCATCTCATCATTGTCATTATCATCTGTTCATTATTCATTCATCTCATATCATTTCATTTACCATCATTGTATCACCTCAGATCATTTATCATTTTACCATTTATCATTTCATTATATTCATTTTATCATCTCATATCATTTCATTTACCATCATTGTATCACCTCATATCATTTATAATTTTACCATCTATCATTTCATTATATTCATTTTATCATCACATATCATTTCATTTACCATTGTCATTTATCATTTTACCATTTATCATTTCATTATTTAATCATTGTTATCATCACATATCATTTCATTATCATTATCATTCATCATTTAATCAGTTTTAACATCTCATATCATATCATTATCATTATCATTTATCATTTTACCATTCACATTTATCATTTTATCATCATTTCATTATCATCATATTACCATTTTACATATCATTTATCTTTTCATCATTATTCATACCACATTCATTATCTATCATATCATGATGCATTTCATACATGGAAAATTCAAAAACTTAACATCTCACATATATACATACATCATCACAAAATCATTGCATTCCCATCATAATTACTACACCATCCTGCATCATATTGATTAGTCCAAAGCATATCACAATCCATCTCATATCATAAATGCATATAAATAATATCCATATCATATCACAAATGCATCCACAAAAACATCATCAGAAACATCGCCGCTGCATATCATCGCTCATCAAAATAATACAAATATCCAAATTTCCAATGAAGCTAACAAGGTCAAAACATCATACATAAGACATGATCAAACCTCAATATACATAATGAATCAAGCCCCAAATGGCTAACTGGTGGATGCCCCTGAAGGAGCTAGTCCGGAAGGAGGTGGCCTGCCACTCGTACCTGCATTAGGATCCCGTCGAGGACCTATAACCTCTCTGCCATGTGTCGATGTCCGGGATCGGGTCCTTGTCCTGCTGTGCGATCGGGGATATGGCTCTCGCCGCTCGAGAGGGCATAGCTCCTCGTAACGAACTCTATAGTGCTTCGACCTCCTTGGTGGCCCCTCGAGACCCTCTGCGTGGCCTCGTGGGAGGTGCCTCTGGTACCCACATCAGCCTCACATTGCTACACCCACCGGCCTCTAGTGCTCGCCCGTCAGGGCATCCTCTCCCGCACTCTCAAGCTGGCTGACACCTAGAGTCCGTGGGTATCGTGCTGTGCGTGCCTGCTCTGTGCGTGCACATTGCTGTAATGCGGGCTGTGCAAGCTATGCACCGTAAGCGCTTTATCGTACTCTGAGACACCGCGCTAAGCCATTTCGGTACATTGCTGCTGCCCCTAAAGGTCTGCACGATACGCAAAGCGTCTATCGCTACTGTTTGGGATGGAAGATGTCACCTAAATCAGCGTAAGACCTAACGCCGGATCACGGACCCTTAGAGGGAGTCGGTGCACTTTGCCCTGGAACGATCTAATTTATCTGTTTGCTTGCTCTCTCGTCCGGATCGTCTCCGTCCAGCCAATCCGTCACTTGGGAATCGTCCATCATCATCATCGCTCATCATAAATATCATCATCATCATCATCATCGTCCGCCCGGCCAGGCCTTGTCCCCATGGATACGCCTCCCATTTACGATCCACCCGCTCCTGGTGGTGCTACTCGTCGCCCGGGTGCCTCATCGGCACTATGAGCCGATGAAATGGATTCGTGGCGAGTCTTTGGGCATAATCATCTATCATCCACGCATCGATACCTTTGGCTGTTAAGCCCATACCTCGGGCTGTAATGAGGTGTACTCTATATACGCTGCCTGGTATGGAATGCATGGCCCCCATCCTACATCCCCCTTGCGCCGCCCATAATGAGCAATGCCCTGGGGCATCCCCTGAGTGAATCCAAACTGCCTCAGAACACGTAGTGCCAGAAACCTATCAATAATAAAGGGCATCCACCCTATCAAGTATTGTGGTCTGCACACAAACGACATCTCTAGGTGATTAGTCCCCCATGCCTCGCAGTCTGTGTAGGGTCTCCATATCACCAAATCCACATCATCTAAAACTCACCGCCAATACTCTACCTTGCCCAGCCTCTGCTGGACAACTGCGCCAGAATAAGCATACACATACGGCCTCCTTGCTGGTCTCACCCTAGTACAAAGTGGTCTCGTGACAACAATGTGCTCCCACGCCCAGATCTGCAACAATGTAACTCCACTCGCCAAGTTGGTGGATCCTCTGTACACAATCTGATGTAGATCATGGTATATGTCCGCTAGGACACAACTACCCTAGGAAAATCTCCGTGGCTGAGTGATCATCCACTCCAGCATCCTCCCCCAACCCACGACGAATCCCTTGGATCGATGGTCTGGTCCAAGGAAACCTCCAACAAATGCTGCCAACACCGCAACTAGAGCTGGATACCTGCTGAAATCATCCCAATCTATCCAGTACCCATAAATACCAGGATCACCACATATCCGCTGCAATGCCTCGGTCCCACCAGTCTCCTTGTGGTCATAAACCACAAGGGCACCAACAACCGGAATCCCTAGAATCCGATACACGTCCTCAGGCATCACACTCATCTCACCCGTCGGCAGGTGGAAGGTGTTATGCTCTGAATGCCATTTCTCGGCCAAGGCTATCAATAGCCCCCTGTTGGCCCGAATGCCTCGCGGCATGGTTAACAACGGCCCCAATCCACAGTCTACTATCACCTGTAGCTCTGCAGGAGTCAGCTCTCCTATCCGCTCCCAACATAAGGGGAACCGCTCTCTGATCTGGAGGCTTTTGAAAGCCTCCTATTTTGTTCATCCATCACAAACAAATTCATCAAATCAGACTCATATCACATAACATATCAATGACCTATATCAAGTGTTACATCAATCTATCAGCATGTCCAATCAATCTACTCTATCATCATTTACTATTTATTTTTCTTTTCAGGGGAGAAAATTTATCAACACACATATCATTTTCTGTTTGTATTTCAATCATGAATGCAAATTTTTATCTTCATTTTACTATTTATTTTCTATCGCAGAAAACAAATTTATCAAAATATCTACTCTTTATTTTTTAATCGCGAGAAGCAAAGTTATCAAATTCAAATCATTCAATCTACTCTTTGTCATTCGTCACAAAGTTATCAGCTATCTACTCTTTGTTTTCTATTTTGAAAGCAACGTTATCAGTTCTCTATCAGATTTTCTCTCCTATCAACATGATGATTCTACAATTTATCTATCTATTGACTAAGGAAGCAATTTTAATCATCATTTTTCATCACACAGGCATTCTGAGGAAATTTTCCTAAATGCGCAATTCTGTCGCCCATATGCGCTAAAAACCCATATGCGCTAAAGTTTTTCTCAATTGTGCTACACTGTTTCCTAGATGCGCAAACACCCCGTATGCGCGACTTTGTATCTTGGATGCGCTACTCTAACTACCCGATGCGCAACTCTAACATTTTTGGACTAAACCCTAAATGCGCAGTTCTGTGCCCTAGATGCGCTAAATCTCCTGCCTAGCCAATTTCGCCCTGTATGCGCAACTCTATCTATCGGATGTGCTAAACGATCAATTTTTAACTTGTTCCTAGATGCGCTACGAAAATTCTTAAATGCGCTAAAACATTTGTCGAATGTGCTAAAACTATCCCTAGATGCGCTAAAACTTGTGAAAATGTTGCAAACCGATTTCAAAACATTTCAAATTTGATCTAAAATACAAAAATTGACAACATAGATGGTTCGAATCACTCACCGGTGGTCCATACGCCGCTGGTCTCTGATATCGTCGCGCTCGCTCGAACCTATGTCTGTGCACAGGGATCACCATCTCGCCAAGTCACTCTCGGAGCTCAAATTTTACTGTAGTAGCAGGGTGAAAATGACACTTCATTTTACCCCTTTTACCTTATAACGGTCTTTTTTAGGATGGGCATTAATGGCATTTTCCATTTTTCATTCTCTTTTTCACTGGGGCATTGGACACATCATCTATCAGGAGCTAAATCACTGTCTATCACTATCAATTTCTTCTTCCGTGATTTATCTCCCGAGGGGGCATCATCATCAATATCAAAAACTAGAAACATATCAGGGGAAAAATTTTTATGTTCTTTGAAGCAATGCGTTTCACACATCACTTCAAAGAGGGGCAAAATGTATACGCATAAAAATGGTCATGTCTATAATCCTGGCAATTAATTAAATATTTATTATTTAATTAATCTTTCTAAAGTCCTCTACATATGATTAAATTTAATTATATTGTTCATTCATCTTATTCTTCCTTCATAATTAAATAAATTTATTTTATTTAATTATTTTCATATCAATCTGCCAATTATTTAAGAAATAAATGCATTCTATTTATTTAAATTGAAATTATCCTTTGTTTGAATTTAAATTAAATCTTTTGATTTAATTAAATTTAAATATCCTTTTCTATTCTATTTTTAATTCTTCTTCTAATTAATTAAATGTTTGTTTTAATTGAATTTCATCAAAAGTGATTTAATTAAATAGATCTTATTTAATTAAAATATCTTATGCTTTTCTTTCTAAATGAGTGGGTATTTTTAACCCTGGTGTACGAGTAACTTCTCATATCATAATTAAAACATGATGTTTAATTATGAGATATTCTGCTTTTTTCAATAAAACATGATTAAAGCTCTTTTCTTATCACCAACTTTCTTCTGCTTTTAAAAGCTTAATTAGATATTTTATTTAATTAAAAAAAGCTGAATGTCCTCCACAAATAAATAATTGATTTTTTTAATTAATTATTTATCAGCTTTAAATCTTTCTTTTATTCTTTTTAAGAAAGATGATTTCTTATCTTCTCTTCTTTTTCCTCTTTCATAATAAAATAGAAAAATCTTGTTTTTAGGTTTCTTCTATTTTCTCTTCAGTTTCATCTTTCTTCAACCGTTCGATCTGCCAGAAATTATCACAACCGTCAATCGAGACAGCCAATCAAAATCATTCGAAAAACTCTATAAATACCTGTGTGAATCCAAGCATTGGTAATAAGCAATTAATTAGAATTCATGCACTTAATTCATTTAGAGTTTAGTTATCATAGCATCATGTTTATTTCAAGTTTCTTAGTTCAAATCATCATCATAGCTTAATCTTGCATCTACATCATATCAAAATCTCGTTCTTTAGGAAGACAGTTTGTTGAAGCTAGCCTACAATCTGAGAACACAAAACTGGAATCAATAAAAACACTAAAGATAGAGGACAATAGGACGACAATGGAAGCAGAATAGAGTTTTCACTTCTTTACTCCTTTTATATTCTGTTTTATTATAATGTCCTATTGGTGTGTTTGAACAGTTATCTTCATTTACACATCTATTTTTCATACACACAGAACTGTTGAAGTAGAAGGTGACAGAGCAACCTGTTCTAGCCCTCCCAGATTTCAACAAGGTGTTTTAGGTGGATTGTGATGCCAGTGGTTGTGCCATTGGAGTAGTGTTGAGCCAAGAAGGTAAGCCCATTGCCTATTTCAGTGAAAAGTTAAATGATGCCAAGAGAAAGTATTTTGTATATGATCAAGAATTTTATGCAATAGTTCAAGCATTAAAGAAATGAAGACATTATTTGTTGCCGAAGGAATTTGTTCTATATACTGATCATCAGGCCTTGCAGTACCTAAATAGTCAGGGAAAATTAAATCAGAGGCATATGAAATGGGTAGAGTTTTTGCAGAGTTATACCTTTGATTTGAAACATAGGAGTGGGAAGTCAAAGAAGGTTGTAGATGCCTTAAGTAGGAGGCATACATTGATGACAAAAATGCAGATTGAAGTGGTTGGGTTCAATGAACTCAAGACAACGTATCGCGAAGATCGATTTTTGTAGAGGGCTTGGAAAGCTTGCAAGGAACCTATTACGGTGGATAGGACAAAGATGGCTAAATTTCATAATCGAGGATGACATGTTGGCACAAGGAAGTCAATTGTGTATCCCGTGGAGTTCCATGAGGAGAACGATAAGAGCATATAGTGGAGGAATAAGCCGGAGGACATTTTAGGTGGGATAAGACCATTGCCATTATCGATGAAGCATTATTATTGGCCTTAGTTGTCACGGGATGTAGAAGTTTATACAAAGGCTGCGAGAATTATGTTAGATGGCTAAAAAGAGAGTGAGAGCGAGAATCTGAGGGCTCTCCCGGCCCATACACATTACTAGAGAGGCCATGGGGAGGGATATAAGTATGGACTTTGTTCTTGGTTTTCCAAGGACACAACGAGGGAATGATTCAGTTTTTGTGGTGGTTGATAGTTTTTCGAAGATGGCACATTTCATTCCATGTCATAAGACCCATGATGCAGTCCACATTTCTGACTTGTTCTTCAAAGAGGTGGTGAGGCTACATGGTCTGCCAAAGAGTATTGTTTCAGATTGTGACACCAAATTTGTGGGGTACTTTTGGAGGACCTTGTGGAAGAAGCTGAAGATATAGTTGAAGTTTAGTTCTGCACACCATCCAAAAATAGATGGGTAGACAAAGGTTGTTAACAGGAGTTTGGGTAACCTACTGAGATGTTTGGTAGGAGATAAACCCAAGGGATGAGACTTGATCTTACCCCAGGTAGAATTTTCTTACAACAATTTTGTCAACAGAAGCATTGGTAGATCACCGTTCTAGATTGTGTATGGAGGTATCCCCAGAACACTCTAGAATTGAGGAAGATGGACCAAGAGAAGAAAATAAGTGCTAAAGCTGAAGATTTTGCAGAACACATCAAGGATATACATGAGAAGGTAAGAGAACATATTAACAAGATGAATATGCGGTATAAGGCTAAGGCAGATCAGAAGATGAGGTATAAGGAGTTTCAGATTGGTGATGAAGTGATGGTCCACTTGAGGAAAGAAAGGCTTCCAGTGGGAACATATAACTAATTGAAGATGAAGAAGTTAGGTCCTTGTAAAATTTTGAAGAGGCATGATTCAGGGAATGCATATAAGGTAGAAGAGTTCTTGGGATAAGTTCAACATTTCCCCGTGTTCAACATTCAGTTGACAAAATTATTATGAAGGTGGGCCTTGAGGAGGAAATTACCAACGATGGAATAGTGTAGAGTTCGGTACCTACTTGAGAAAAGAGATTGAATAAATCTTGGATAGTCATGTGGGGAAGATACGAGGAGGAGCAGGCGTTATGGAGAATATGGTGAAATGGAAAGGAAAGGCTGTTGAAGAGATTCATCACAGTTTGCCTAAAGGTAGAGGTTGGTAGTTTGGGTTTTTCCCTCCACCATCTGAGGCGTGAAGCAGGGTCACTTCTCCAAATTACTGGGTCAATGCGATGCAAAAGAGCATCCGATTGGTGTAAGGGCAATCTTGCATCACCCAAAATAGTTAAATTTCAAGTTTATCAAATTTTAGATGTTTTTACATTTTTGGATACCCTTTTCGTCATAATGAAATTCCAAATTTACGGTTTTTATTTTTTGTTCTTGGGTTGAAAGCTATTGCAGTTTTAGTTTCCTAGATTTGCACTGAAAATCTTTTGAGTTAGATTTGAGGGCGCAGAGTTCGATGTCGGCCCCAAAACTTGCTAAAATTGGCATGAAATCAGATTTTGAGCGCGTTCTTGACTTTGAGACTTTTCCAACGGTTCAAACGGTTCACGAATTGGAGCCTCGGATCAAAAGTTATGGCCCGGGGAAGTTGGCGCACTTTCTAGAAGATACAATTGCAAATGTTCTTTTGAAATTTGAACTTCAAGTTGTAATTTTCGGTGCCAAACAGCCTAAACTCAAATTTAAATGTTGTTTTGGCTCCAAACTAAAGAGGAGGTCTATTTATGGGCGGGTTCTAATTTTGGGTAACTTTTGGGGACAAGCTTGCATATTCGCGAAAGGGTTATTCTATAGCTTTTACGTAACTTGCATGTGTTGTAGGAACTTGGGGATTGAGATCAGCACACATGTAAGAAGCTTCATTTTAGAATAATAAAATTATTCTCTTGTTTGTGGGTTATTTATGTGTCTTAGGCTAAGGCACTTAGAGTTCCTAGATTGGCCCTAAAACTTTCTAAATTGGCTTGGATTTATTTCAAGCGCATTCTTGACTTTGAGACCTTTCCAACAGTTCAAACGGTTTGCGAATCAGAGCCCCGGATCAAAAGTTATGGCCTTGGGAAGTTGGTACACTTTCTAGAAGATACAATTACAAATGTTCTTTTGAAATCCCGGAACTTCAAGTTGCTGATTTTTCCCGACTCAAACCCTAAACTGGAAATTTGAATGTTGTTTTGGCTCCAAACCAAAGAGAGGGCTCTATTTATGGGTGGGTTTCTAATTTTTGGGTAGCTTTTTTGGGGACAAGCTCGCATATTGCAAAAGGGTTATTCTATAGCTTTCTATAACTTGCATGTGTTGTAGAACTTGGAGATTGAGATCCTCTGCATGTAAGAAGCTCCATTTTTTGAATAATAAAATTATTCTCTTGTTTGTGGGTTATTTCTGTGTCTCGGGCTGTGCCCTCATCATAGATAGAGGCTGTATTTATAGATTCCTGACAACACATTTGTGAAGGGACAACAAAGCAAAGGTCTGGATTTGATCAGAAGAATTTAATAGTGAAGGATGAAGAAGCCTAAGCTGATTATGTGGATTGTTCCTCCCCACAAAAACACTCAGCCAAAAGATAGGAAGAATCAATGGAAGAAGATGAAAAAGTTCACCTGTAAATTTGTCTCCAATTTGTCTCCAATTTGTCTCCAAATTTGCTCGTGAAGGTTGAGATGAATTAAATTAGACATAACATATCTAATTTGGTAGGTAAAATATGATGAGATGTAGAAATATGTGCATAAATTTGAATATTTGGATTTTTTTTCAAATTTAGGAAGAAATAACAATTATTAAAATAAAAAAATGTTTTTGATATTGTTTATTTAATAAAAGAGAGATAATGATAATTAAATAAAAACTATTGAAGTTTGATTATTTAATTAAAAGAGAATAATCAGAAGAATATAAATGTGAACTATATAAATAAATATTTCTATTTATTCAATAGTAGATGAATTTAAGGTTAATTAATCAAATAAATTGTATTTAATTAATTAGATTATCCATACCATTTTTAGGTGTATACATTTTGCCCCTCTTTGAAGTGATGTGTTTACGTATTGCTTCAAAGAAAATTTTGCTGCTGCTACTAGTATTGACGAAAATAATTTTTGATATGCTCCAGATGTTGAATTTGCTGTGATGATGGATATATGCTCCCTCAGGAGATAAATTGATGAATTTTTGATTTTTTTTAAAATTTTTCAAAATTTTCAATGATTTTTTGATGATTTATGATAAAGATTTGATGATGAAATAATTTATCTTTTGATAAACAGTTTGAAAGATGCCACTGTGATGAATTTTGAATTAAGCCTCCAATAAATAAATTAAATAAATCCCATAAAAATCACCTTTAATCACTCTATTAAAAAGCTAAAAAGGGTGATTTAGAATTCATTTGTGCAATTTGAGTTTGGAAATTTGAGAGAGAGTGATTTGGAGCTTTGTGGAGAAAAATGTCAATCCCCTCCCTCACTCACCATTTCGAGCGTGTGCATCGACACAACCGCCCGACGGCCTACGGACCTCCAGTACGTAACCATGAACCTCCTCATTTTTTGCACGTTTTATTTGGTTTTATACTTTTGAATTCTTTTAGCACATACATCACCCAATGTAGCACATCTACTTAATGTTCTAGTGCATACACTAGTTTAGCGCATAGGTCAATTTTTGTAGTGCATACGTAGGATGAAATAATGCATACGCTATTTTAGCGCTTAGGATAGATTGTTTAGTGCATACATAGGTTAAAGTAGTGCATAGGCGATAATGGTGCATATGCCGCCTGAAATGGCGCATTCGTAGGGTAAAGTAGCGCATCTGATGATATATCACATTTGCCACTGAAGTGGTGCATGTATCTGCTGAAATGGCTCATCCAATGTTTTAGCGAATTGATCACCTGTTTTAGCGCACTGAGGTGTTTTAATGGCACATTGAATGTTGTGGCACATAAAAACACTGTTTTAGCGCATCGAAGTCAGAATGATGTAATTTGTCCAAATTTTCCCTAATTTTGTCAATTCGATCGTGTCAGCTATTTTATTTGATATGATTGATGATCTTAATAAAGTAGATGATGTTCAACTTCATGATAGGTGAGGTTTGATGATTAATTGACGATAATTATCCTCATGATAGGTGAAGAATAATTATAGTTTGATTGATAAACCTCATGATAGGCGAGGTTGATTTGATTAATTGACCTCATGATAGGTGAGGTACAATTTTTAAGATTGATGATTGACCTCATGATAGGTGAGGTTCAATGATGCTTGCTCACGAGATTTGATCAAAATCTCACCAGAGCTGATTAGATTTGATAGGCTGATTGATGTTTAATGATTTAACAAAGAGTACCGACTTTAAATATTTCATGATGATAAGAGTCATTGACGAAACTGCAGATTTGAGAGCGGTTCCCTAGGACAATTGATTTGATACCCCAGCTAGTGATGCCTGAGACAACAGTCATTACGCGTTGTGGTTTGTATTCTCTATTAGATATGCCCCAGATTAGGATTAATCGGGGTCTCCTGACAGCCCTAACATAGAGGTGGCATTGTGAGCATAATACCTTCCACCTTCCTACTGGTAAGATGACAGTCACTCTTGAGGATGTTTGGCGGATTTTGAGGATACCCGTTGTTAGTGATATTGTAGCATATGATTCTTTAGAGCATGATATGTGTTGGAGAGCATGCTTATTCACGGTACAAGATATGCATGGGGCATGTGTATGCTTGCTCATCTTTATCATAATTTGCATTCAGTTTTCTACCTCTGAGGTCACAGTTTGTCCACAGGTGTTACATTACTTCAAGTGTGGGTGTGGGAGCATATAGCTGTTATGCATCTCGTGATGGTGAGACAATGACCTGCCATGAGGCCATATGTACATATTTACGTAGGTCAAATTACTCAACTTAGACTAGGTAAGTTGGAGCATTGGAGGAGAGTGTTGGATGATGTAGAGACTGCCACATGGCAGCCTTATCTAGATTGCAAGCACTAGGATGATGACGATATTTAGTTGCCATGTGTCTCTCTCTCAGTCGATGTTGTTGATTGGTCAGACTCATTGGGTTTTGGAGAGATTTTTGTTTAGGAGGGTGCTGAGGCAGTATGGTATTGTATAGGGCATGCTCCAGGGTGTTTCCCATTATGGACATCATTAGATAGATTCTACAGATTGGGGACCTTGTCTTTCATATGATGCCACTGTTCAGGAGTTCCAGGGTCTACAACCTTTATTCTGGGAGATTCATCTTGATATTACCGAGGCACCTATTACAACAGATTATGCAGAGTATCTGGCTCTACATCCCTTTCCATAGATTACCATTCCTGATGAGCCAGTGCCATTACCTGGTGAAGAGGAGGTTGCTATTGAGATCAGTGGTGAGGAGGGTAGTAACGATGATGAGGGGGATGGAGATGAGGAGGGATATGATGATGGAGGAGGTGGTGGTGCCGGTGAATCAAGTGCAGGTGGGTTAGGTCTAGTCGTAGATGTGCAAGATTATATGGTGCTTCATAAGAGGTGATCACTGATAGCTCCTACTAAGTAGCATGTGCATATTGGGATACCTTCACAACATCAACAAACTTAGATTGTGAGTTTACAGGTGTAGGTGCAGAACTTACAGGGTCAATTGATACAGGCTCAGGGTTTATTAGTGTAGACACAGACCCAGATGTAGACATAGGCCCAGTCTCATGCACAAACTCTCGCTTAGGTATAGGGACAGTTGGCAACTGCTCAAGCATAGATTGCCTTATTGACAACTGAGAGAGATGCAACCAAATAGGCTGTAGAGCAAGCATAGTTGATAGCCAAGAGGTTACAAAGATTGGCTGATGGTACATCTGTAGCGGATTATATGAGAGAGGTTCTCTGTGTAGGTCGGGAGGTAGAGTACTACAGAGGGCGGTACCATGATGCAGTTCCCTCTGAGTAGAGAGTGAGTTATGCCCAGTCTCGATCTGGTAGGAGCCAGTCTAGGACCATGAGTAGGGGTGTTACACAGCCTCTTCTGAGAGACCTGAGAGATCCTAGTACGTTTGGTGGTGGAGGGACTAGTCCAGAGATGCCTGCACCATCCAGAGCTAGCAACACATAGCCATTTGATTGTAATTTTTGATGTATTTTGAGATATGATGTATACTCCGATTTTTTGATTTACAACCATTTTTGATGTTACATCTCCTTACATTTCAGACATCATTGTATACTTGACATTTATTATTTTGAGATCTATATGATATGTGGCAAATTGATTGATTCATATGTGTTCTATATGGTTCTATGATGGATGCATTTAATGATCATGATGATATGCTATTATTTATGTTCTATCTATGATGTTAAAATTGTGAATATGTGAATAGTGATGATGTATAGATGCATGATGTATGTTGTTATTTACATGGATTGATAGATGTATGATGATGTGTATATTTAAATTACATGATAATGTAACCATATGCATAATTATGGATGTGATGTTTCAATGATATATGAAAATGATGTAAATGAGATACAATGCACTTTTATTTTTTTGGTATTTTAAATGCAGATATATGATATAAGAAATGGATGAATGAATGATGAATATAATGGTACTTTTAATGTATGTTTTATGATATGATGTATGGATGAATGAAAATGCAACTATATAGAGATTTATTTTTGATAGTTTTTCTCATGCAATTTTATGATGTGATGCACAAATGAAGAATTGACATGATTAATGCAAATTATATGATCAAATGTTTGAATGATTAAATGATATAATAATGTTCTCTAATGTATGCAATGGAAATGATTATGCAGCTACATGATAATGATGATGTTTTTGTTAATGTCAAGTATACTCAATTCATTTATGAGAAAAGATAACATCATTTTTGAATCCTTTACCAAATTTTGTAACAAATACTCTATAGATGTAAGACTAATATGAATGCAATCTAATTTTATCATGCAAATCTACATGCAAACATTGACACCTTAATAGTCCATTTATTTTGATTTTTATCATCATGGAGCTTTTCAAATGTTGAAAGTGATTACAAGCATAGATGATATAATTTAGACCATGATGACCTGATTACTACTTTCATGATTTTTGATATTGCAAGTGAACACAAGCATCTAGTTATAATTAAATTGAGATGACCTGAGCATTTCTTGTGTAAACAAACAAGAATTAATAATTATAGTGTAATCTGTAATGTCAACAATGATATACTTTGTATAGAGCACGCCTCACGGCTACCCCATAATAATGGAATAACAATTAATTCGGCAAATGCCAGCATAAAGAAAATATCATCTTTTCCTTCCTAGCTTTCCTAGTTCCAATACATCACCAGTTGTTTCTAAAGAAATGGATAACAAGATCAGCACCAATCCTCTCAGCTTTAAAGTATTTCAATCATTAGTTCCAGAATTTAGATCATCCATTTTGGATTTGAAAACCCGAAGCCATGCCTTCTTTTCATGAGCAGCTTTTGATCATGTATGATTGATTTCCAAATGTTGTCTTGTCATTGTGTTTTGGTTTTTTTTTACGCATTTGTTGTACTGATGTTTGTCTATTTGATTAAGCTCAAAGTTTATTGCCCTAGTGAATTCAAGATTTTTCCTGCTTAGGTATATTACGACCATGTTGTAGTCGATATGATATTGATCAAATGATGGTGAAAGCAGACCCACTCCGCGATACGCCTCTATAGATGGAACTATCGTTTAAACTACAAGTAGCTCTTGTTTTTGAGTTTTCACTTACATGTTTTATTGCACTTTTTTCAGATTTTGGCAATTTTTTGCATTTTTCTATTCTTCGATTTGGATTTTTTGTATTTTTCTGCTTTCTATTTTTTCGTATTTTGTATTTTCTCTCGATTTTTTTTGTATTTTCTCATTTTCTCATTTTTGCCTTTTCACTTTTTTTTTGTATTTTTCTCATACTCAAGATGCTCAAGTTTCCAGTTGCCAAGGCAACCATTTTTCCTGACTTGAACTGCAGACCAGGGTGGATTTTAGGTGTGGAACTTCCTGAGATGGACATACTATAGGTTCATCAATATATCCCTTCTGTGTAGGCAATTGATATGCCCTAAATCCATAGATTGATGTGACAACATAGGGACCCAGCCAGCTAGGGTTCAAATTTTCCTTTCTTTTCCCCTATCTTGTTGATTTATAGGGTTTTCCTTTAGGACCAAGTCACCAACCTTGGAAAGATCTCTAGGCTTTTACCCTCGCGGATTGTAGCTTCCGACATTCTCTCTGCTGATATAGGAGGGTGAGTTCTTAGTCTCCCAGCCTTTTGCAAAATTTCACTTTTTGAAGGTTGATAGGTGGTCAATGGGTTAGATCAATATGTTTTAGGTTTATTTATGCTAAATAAGGTCAATTAAGACCATTTAAGGTGTATTAGGTTGATTTCTTTTGAGTCTTGGTAGTCAAAAGTGCAAATAATGCATTCTTGCTACAAAATTGTTAACATTTGAATTTGTAGCCTTTTGAAGGAAAATCCTTGAATTTGGGTGTAAATGTGCAAGAATGAGGTCTAATATGTTGTAATAGGGTGAATTAGAGGTGTTACAGTGATTTAGGAGTTTTTGGGTGTCAAAATTAAAAAGTTGCAAAGTTTATGTAATATTGCCATATGCAATTTGTCTTAAAATGCAACTTAATGAAGATTAGAAGGTCTTAATGATTAAAAATCAGTTATAGGTGTTGGAAGAAGTTGGAATGAAACCAAAAAATGTATAAGAACCTTCAATGGCTCGAAAGAGGAGTTGGTTGGAGATTGGTGAGCCTTTTTTGATCAATAAAAACATTTTTTTTGAGAAAATTACTATTTTTTCTCTACTTTTGTCATTGTACGGATCTGTACGGACTCCAAATTCTCTGAAATTTTTTTTTAAGTTGTAGGCCTGTGAATTAGCTTTAATTTGCTTCAAATCTGAGGGTCTAACTCCTTGTTTTGTGAAATTTATTCAATTTTTACTGCTGCTACCTATTTTTCCCAGATTTGTGGGTTGAGGGTCTTCAAAAAATGATAAAATGACCCATTCCACTTTTTGTGTTTACTGTATCTTGTGGAATGGGTCCTATAACATGTAAATTATATTTTTAACATGTTCAATATGCTGTGAGATTGAATTGGTAGTGAATGGGTGGAGCCCTAGGACTGGAAAATGTGTGTTTCCTCTTGGAAAAGGGTGGTTCAAACCTATGAAATGATGAAAAAATGATGCCAAAGGCCAAGTGAGTGTTTTTTGAGCATGGGGGGACAATATTTGATGTGTCTGAGCAGTTGGTTTGGCTGGGAGTGACTGGGAGTGTGAACTTTTAATAAGGGTACCCTAAAACCCTTGGTTTCTACATGTTTTTTGGAGGGTTTGAGTTTAAGAGTGTATAAGAACAAATGAGGACTTAAGACCTGGGAAATATGTGGTTTTGTATCATTTCTCAAGACTTTTTTTTGGTTTGGTGGTCTGGTGATAAGATTAAAGAGGGGTCTCTTTGTAAAAATGGCCTAATTGGAGGCCTAAAACTATGAAATTCTTGATTTTGAAATCTTTGATTCAAAAGAGTAATATCTGAGTTTTTGATATGATGAATGAATCTGAAATGGGTGCTTGATTCTATGTTTTATTTCTTTGGTGTTTTGGAAGGATTTGGTCTAAAGACTAAAAAATCAGTTTTCCTGTACTACAAGGAATGCTAGTGGTAGAAGGTGAGTTTTGAAGGTTGTGAAGAATCTAACTTTGAGATTGCTTTTAAATGGATAAATTTTCATCATTGGAATGTTTAGAAACTTTTTCAGGGCCTTGGTGGAGGGTTGGTTTTGTTTTGCAAATTTGAAGGGTTGAGACCCTTGAGGGTGAGTTGATGCTTGGCAAATTGAAGGTGTTTTCAAGAAGGGTTCATTGTTTCTGATATTGACATTAGTTTGTTGAGAGTTATTATCCACCTAGGCTCTGCATCAATATTCCTTTAGATGGTTCACAACTCATTGATGACATTCATCCAACAATTCCAGTTCTTGAAGTCGAGAGACTCTATAATCCTCATTTGTAATAATACCCTTCCGGCTAAAGTGATGGTATTTCCACCTCAATGGGTAGGATGGCCTCTGATCCATATACCAAGGCATATGGTGTAGCTCCTATAGGTGTTCTAATGCTAGTTCAGTATGCCCACAGAGTAGGGTTTAATTGACTATGCCAATCACGTCCAACATCATTGACCATTTTCTTTAGAATTTTTAGAATTGTTTTGTTGGAGGCCTCTGCTTGGCCATTTCCTTGAGGATAGTACGGTGTTGAAAAATGATGTTGGATATGAAACCTTTCACACAATTCCTGGACATCCTGGTTCTTAAAAGGTCTACCATTGTCTGTTACAATGGATTGAGGTATGCCATACCGACAGATGAGGTAATTCAGAATGAAAGAAGAAATTCACTTTCCAGTGATTGTTGTTAAGGGAACCGCTTCTATCCACTTTGTAAAGTATTCTATTGCTGTGATTATGGATTTGTGTCCATTGGATGAAGATGGATTAATTTTTCCTACTAGGTCTAGTCCCCACTGACAAAAGGGCCATGTTGAAGTGAACGGATGTAATTCTTGTGCCAGTGCATGGATTAGATTACCATGGATCTGACATTTTTGGCATTTCTTAACAAATTGACAAGACTCCTCCATATTTGGCCAGTAATACCCCAAACAAAGGAGTTTCTTTGCTAGAGTTAGTCCGCTTGAATGAGTTCCACAAATACCTTCATGAACCTCATGTAAGGCCATCTCAGATTCGTTATGTTCTAGACATTGGAGAAGAGTACCATCTAGACCTCAACGGTAAAGTATGTCAGCAATTAAGGTATGTCATGCAGTTTGGCAAATGAAATTGTGTTTTTGGTTTTGAGAAAGATTGGGAGGGAGGGTATTGTCTTTCAGGTAAGCATAAGTCTTTCCATAGATTGAGGATTCAACATCAACTATCTAGTATATGGTTTGAGATTCTAGATTTTCATATGCAGGATTAGACACTTGTTCTACCATAAGCTCATAACGACCTTGCTTTTCTGGAATCTGCAATAGAGAAGCAATTGTCGCCATTGCATTAGCAACCTTATTTTTTGCCCTTGGAATCTGTTCAAATTTGATCTCCAGAAAGTAATTTTTGAGATCATCCACCATGTTCTTAAGGCTTACTCAACTCTTCATCTTGGTGCTCATATCACCATTTACTGACAACACCAGCTGAATCTCCAGCATATTTGTAGGCCCTGATCGGCCCACTAAACTACTACCTTGATGCCAATGGGATTAATGCCCCACATTCCCTCTACCACATTAATATTTGAAAAATGTTCACGAGTCTATATGGACGGGGATGGTATATCCTTGAGGTGTAAATAAATAACTCTTGACTCCCCATCCACGCTTAAGTGGGGAATGAACTATAAAAATAAAGCAACTATGGCTTTCGTGCAATAAATAGTGGCACTGCTCACACGTGAAACTCCAATGTTCAGCTTGACAATCATCCCATGTACGGAGTTTCTTTGGCTAACTGATATGCTGTCACTGACCCTCTGATGGCTCTTTTTTGGCCCACACCACTTAAGATCATGACTCCACTTGGCCATCATTGGGAGGGAAGAACCTGCCGAGTATATATTTCTGAATGATCAATTCGCTATGAGTCGAACCGCATAACATGTAATGCCACAACTACTGGGTGGCAAATACCATTTCCAAACAAGATTTCTTGATGAAGGTGTAATTTATCTCATAACCATTCAAAGTCCTGCTGATATAATAGATAGCCTGTTCTTTTCCTACAAGATCTTCTTGTGCTAATAAAGCCCCCAAAGAAATCTCTATTGTTGCAATGTATAGTAATAAAGGTCTATCTTCTGTAGGTGGCATGAGTATGGGTGGTGACATTAGGTATTTTTTTATTTGATTGAAAGTTGTTTCACACCCTTGATCCCATTTGAACAAGATATTCTTATGTAGCAAGTGATTAAATGGATGACTTTTGTATGCTAATTGGGAGATAAATCTCCTAATTGATTGTAGCCTACCTTGTAGAGATCTTAGTTGAATGATATTATTTGGTGGTGGCATTTCCATTATAGCCTTGACCTTAGTAGGATCCATTCAATACCCTTTTCTGACACTATATATCCTAGGAGCTTTGCTGATGTAACCCCAAACACACATTTCTTAGTATTTAATCTAACATTGAATTTCTCCAACCTAGTAAACATTTTGCCCAGGATCTCCAGATGTCCTTCTCTGGTATATGAATTTGCTAATATCATCCATGTAATCCTCCATAAAGGTATGCATCATGTCATGGAAGATGGTGGTCATTGCTCGCTGATATGTGGCCCCTACATTTTTCAACCCAAAGGGCATGACATTCCAACAAAATGTACCCCACGAACATGTGAATGCTGTCTTTTCCTGATCTTCAGGTAATATATTGATTTGGTTGTACCTTGATAAGCCATCCATTAGTGATAACATGGCGTGTCCAACTGTTAAGTCTACAATAATATCAATGTTTGGTAAATGAAAATCATCCTTTGGGAATGCCTTGTTCAGATATCTGAAATCAGTACATATTCTGATATTGTTATCTGGTTTAGAGACAAGTACAATATTATAAATCCATTCAACATAATTGATAGACCTGATGAATCCTGCATCTAAAAACTTTTTTAGCTCAAACTTTACCATCAAGGCGATATGCAGATGCATTTTCCTTAGTTTTTGTTTTACAGGTTTTATCCCAAATGGTAGAGATAAATGATGCATTAGAAGATCTGGATCTAAACCTGGCATATTAGAGTAAGACCAAGCAAAGTTAATGTGTCTTTCTTCAAAGTATTTGGTGAATTCTAGCTTTTCTTGTTCAATGATAGATGCTGCTAGATGTAGAGTCTTTGCTTTTTCTGTTGTGCCAATATTGATAGACTGTGTAGGCTCCACCAACACTGATGATCTTTCATGATAGTGCTCTAAAAGGGTGTCAAATCTCCCATCTTTTAGTGCCTCAAAGAGGTTTTCACCATTAGATGCGTTCTTTATTTTTACTTTTTCGAGATCTAATGCTGCCATGAAATGGTTTTCACCATTAGATCCATTATTCCTGTTTTCAATTTTGCAAATGGAAGATTTAACACCCTCCTTATTCAAAGTATCATTACAAGATTTATGAGTAGAACTTGTGTCAGGTGTGTCATGACAAAGGAAATTAACGATAGCATCATCATTTGCAAAGATAGGTATATCGATAGGTTCAGTTGGTTCCCAGTCGATAAGTTTAGGATGTATTAAAGGTAAAAAATCATCAAATCAGCTAGAGTCAATGACAATGAGGTTTCCTATAGCAATGTTGTCAAAATTGTCAGTGGTGATGTCAAGGTCTATGATATTACTCTCCTCCAAGTCATCTATTTCACTCGATATCTGTTCATCCTCACTTAAGTCATTAATATTTTGTGATCCAAATAAAAGGGGTCTAGTCCCTGAACTTTGTCCCTCCTCACGTGTAGGTGCATACTCTTCTATAACATCAACTTCTATGTCCTTGTATGATATTTTTGATAAAGAATCCCACTCATACTCATTAGAATCTGTTTAAGAGCTATCCCGCATTTGAAGGATCCTTTCAACAACTTCATGAGTCATTTCCTCTTTTGTTTCCCCTGTATAACCCAGTCCTATTTTGTCCTTTGGCTGAAGTGTGAGAGGTTGGATGGGTTCTACAATGCCTTCTTTTCTTTTACCAATAGGTCCTTGTCCTTCATACCCCATTTTCTCCAATATTGTTTTTCCCTTGCCATAGTGATCTATCTTTATGCTAATATTTGCTGATGTAGAGGCTTCCTCATCTTTGTAGAGCCAATTGAGGATGGCCTTATCTTCATATTCATCTTCTAAAGTACCTGCCTTCACAAATCTATTATCAAAAACTGTGGTAGGCTATGATGATTGTCGTGTTATTATTGATGGTTTTCCATATGATCTTGGAGATGGTAGTAGCTGTGAAAGACATAGAGATTGGCCAATGGAATATTCTCCCATGCCTTTGTCCATTAAGTAGATATTTTCTTGAAATTGTTGTGATAGAGAATTCAGGTGACCCTCATTGTTTGATAAAGTGGAATCAACAATTATTGTATCTTTTGATTGGTCTTTTTTCTCAACCCACTTGGATACAACGTTTAATTTATTTTCACTGTTGGATGAACTAGAAGTGCTTGTATCCCTATTATGGGGCACAAAATTGTCTTGTGCCATGTTAAGCGTGTTACAATATTGGGGATTCTTGTAATCAACTGAAATAGTGACTTCTTGTCCATTAACAGGAAAATTTAAACACTGATGATAAGTTGAGGGTACTGCTTGCATTTTGTGAATCCATGGACATCTATTGTGCAGTTTTTTCACACACGCCCCGCTGAAAGCAGGGACCCTCTTTTGCTTTCGATTTTGTGTTTCTGGCCCTCTAATTTTGGGTTTACATTGCCTTGGCATGAGCTAAAATGTTTATCTTGCTTGCTTAGGTGTTTTCCCTAAGTTGCATATTGAAAATCTTAAGTTTTGGGCCAGGTTCAGGTTTTTGCTCTATTTTAGGATTTTTCACCCCATCCGGATTTTCTCGGATTTCACTCGAAGTCCCGCTCGGTCTACTTTACACTGCTATTTAGGAATTTCTGGTCTTCGCAAAATTTCGCTTGGGCTAGATTTTTCTAAAGTTTGACCTTGCCGTTGGATTTCCGAATTTAATTGATTTTTGGGGCTTTATGCCATTATGCTTTTTCATTTGCGTTCTCTTGAGTTGGGATATTTGATCCTGGGTGCTTGGCTTTCTTTGGTATGCTAAATTTGTGAATTGTTGAATCTGGTTGTGATTTCCTCAGCGTGATCATCGTTTTTGCTTGCTCGAGTGCTCAAGATTACTGTTTATTTTTGCTGGAGTCGACTAGTATTTTATTCATGGTATGTGATATTGCTTTATTTATGGTTTCCCAAGTAAGTTCTAAGCTTGTTCATTCATTTTCATCATGAGGTGCTTGCTTGTGGGCCATAAATAACTTTTGTGAGATCCCAGTAGTTGAGTTATCTATGTCCAAGCTTGCTCTATGTGTTAATGGTTGAAATTTAGGGTTTCGTGCCTAGGGCATCACCGTTTTGTCTTAACTTGCTTTCAAATGAGCCTAGAACTCAAGGAATATCTGTAGGAGGTTCAAGTTAAACTAGTTTCATGCCCAGGGTCCTCAAATTTGTGATCATTCGATCAATTTGAGTGAGATCGTTGGAGATTGCCGATATTTGAGTTTTCCTTCAGCTTCGGGATTTTCCTGTGCTGGCGAATTTTCCCGACTTTCTGTTTTCTCCTGATTTTCCCAAATTTTGTAGTTTTCTAGAGTTTTACCTGCTTCATGGATTTCCACTCCCTCTGGATTTTCCTGAAAGTCCTTTGTTCCTTTGTTTTTCAAAAATTTGCAGACCATCACTTCGTTCGCGAAAATCTATCCCATGCGGATTTCCCTAGAATTTGGTGGAAAATGAAGGATTATGAGATGGCATGACTTGTTAATGAATGATTATGCATTTTATGATTAATCTGAACTATTTTGAGATCTTTCATGCTATTTCTTAATTAATGATGCTGATTGAGTGACTTTTGGATGCTTATTGTGTTTATTCCGTTGGAATCCGCCTGGCTTGGATTTCCCTAGATTTCCCTTCTGGCCTGGATTCCGCGGAGGGGTGAAAATCCCGAACTATGTGAAATTATGCTTTAGCAATATTTATGGGTTGATTTCAATCTTTGATTGGATTTATTTGAATGATGAACATATTATTGGTGATGGGCTAATTCTAATCTTCATGTTATAGTGGGTATTATTAATGGTGGTTTTTATTGAGTGCAGGTTGGATTTAACTGGGTCGTCAAGGAAGTTCTGAAGATGAAATTAAATCTATTGAAGGATGGTTTAAAGTATTTATTCATTCACCTCTTGGCTGACTTGGATGGAATCTTCTTGAAGGTGCAAGATCAAATAGA
>VDFB02202293.1:0-10537 GCA_007258455.2 Sequoia sempervirens
TTCCAATTAATTCACTAAAAAAGAAGATTGATTCAACCCTAATGAGTTTAGAATTGGTGCAAGATTCTCCTTTATGAGATTTGATATAAGTGACTTTTTTAGCTTCTTCTTTCCCTAGTTATGTTGTGGAATTTTTGTATGTTCATTTTACCTTTAGTTAGTTAAATTTCTCAAGATTGTTGCCTCTAGATTTTATTTTATTTTTCTTGTAAATCTATTAGTTTTGAGATAAGATATATTTCATTCATGAATTGATCCTAATTCATCCCTCTAACTATGATTAATTCATTGGAGTGTTTAGTTCTATTTCAATTCTTTCATTTTCAATATAATATTCTTGAAAATTTGTATTATTGTTCCAATCTTTATGGATATTTTAGGACTACAAAGTTTTTATCTAGAGCATACATCTTGGTGCTTCTTACTTTTAAAAGATCACTTTCCCACTGTTTGATGAGATCTTTGAAGGATTGATCTTAAAACTACATATTTTTAAAGATGAAGCTACATGTGCGGTTTATTTGATCTTTCATGAATTGTAAAGTCAAGGGAAACTGATCTAAACCCAAGCTTATGACTATTTCACATTTTATAGAATCATTATACTCAATCCATTTGGGAAAGATAAAAAATATATCCAATATCTTTACTATTTTTCTTAAATCTGGCCTTTTGTTGGTCCATGTGAGTATTATATTCCTAGGTGTTAAATCTAGAGTGTATTAATCTAGATAAAGAAACTAAAATCAATTTGTGATAGAGTGGTTCTTCTTATACCTCATTGTTTGTCATTTCTAGTCAATATTATAGTAAAATATTTACATAGCATATATAATTAACTTATAATGGGTTTTATGATGTAATAAATTCTCTCATAGTTATCTCCTAAGGGTGGTGCTTGATTAACTCCTTATATGTTGAAAATAAAAAATTATAGTTTGGAGATAATGCTAGTTACCTAAAAGAGTTTCCAATTGGTTATTTGGTTTACCTACCTATTTTGATAAAATTTTGAAACTATTAGAGGCATCTTTTTCTTTGATAGATGAGGCATTCATTCACATGCTAATTTTGTGATAGCTTATTTTCCTCTTTAGAATTGATTTTAGTTTTTTTAAAAGGATCATGCCTAGTTTCTATATATCTAAGAAATTCTTTAATAGGTATCATTTTGATATAGTCATGGTCAAACTTGGGTCCAATGAAGGACTATTCAATCATCTATACTAGCATCAAAATACACACACAATACAAAGATCTTAAAAATAGCAATGGATTCTTATTTAATTAAGCTTACATGATTATCACCATGATTACAAATTATAATTTCTTTGTAATGGGATCTATTATATGCTAGGTCATAATCATTTCGTTACACTCACTATGACAATTCAAACATAAATTCTACTAAAATATAGCCTCATAATTATACACCAGTCTAATTACCTCCACTATGTTGTATTAGTGTTTCCCTTTAGATCACACTCCAATTCATACTTATTTTTCTCTACTCACAATTTATTTATCTAAGACATCATAGTCTCACTCTACTTATGTTATGCCTCTCAACTTCTTTCGTTACCTCTTCACATACCTTTCTTTGATCCAAAAATTTATATATATATATATAACATCCACATTTTTTCCTAATGATTTATGTTGGCCACAAGGTGGAACAAATTCCAATACCACTTGTAAAATTTCATCAACTATGAATATAAAAATTATAAATTTAAGTAGTTCAATGGTGGATAAATTTCCTCGTGGTGCTTAACACTCATTGTCAATGGTTCAATAACTCCTTAAAAAAAATTATATTGTTGGTGCAAACTCTAAATAACTTGCCACACACGAAAACAATCCTAATTTTTCACAACTATCTACTTGGTAGACATTATTGTACCAATTTACTATCTTTTTCTCATCTAATTATTGTTAAACATTAATATAAAACTAAAAAATAACAAATAAAATTAATCCTAAAATTTTTAAATCCAATTTCAAGTTATTATGAAATATAATAACTTTATTCATGTCATGAACTACTATCTACAAACTAATATAGAAACAAATAACTAAACTAAACCACTTTTCTAGAATGGTGCAAGATTACCATAGTACTTAGGGATGTCCTACATCACATACTTGGAGTTGATAAAAATGAGCCTCATTTTCCAATACAAGCTACGCCTACCTAGGAATTCCAACCTACTAAGTTTCATCAAATCATTATTTCCACATCTTTAGGTATACCTCAAGCAATCCACCCTATGTACTAATTTTTGTACTAGTATTTGACACTTGATTCTATCAATCATATTATATCTAGTATTTTTATTTTTATGTATTTCATCACAATATTCTCTATCCCTCATATATGTTATCCTCCTTATTGGTTGCACATAATTTTATATTACATTCTTTATTATTGCATGTTCCTCCATAAAACTCCTTATCTTGTTATTTTTCTTCCTTGTCCTTTAGTCAAGAATTTTATCCTCACATTCCCTAATCTATGGCACTTCTTTGGTATTTACAATTTTTTTGTTCATCCAACAATACCATATATCCTCGTAATATTACAAATGATTCCTCTCCAATACACACACACACCTGCATTGCTATTAAATTATCCTTAACTTTCCCTTAGGGGGCATCAACTCATATCTTTAGATATATTTTGGTAAGTTGTACAGGTGTTATCCCTCTCATCATACACCTACACCATACATTATATACTTCCACTAATGCAATGTTTCTAGAACTTCATCATAATATGCTCCTATGTTGAACCCCACCATAAAATTCTTCTCTAGTATCTTATATCACTTGTACTACCACCATCCAATCTTATATGGTTGTGACTAATTCATCCAACTTAGCCCAAAATTTTCCATCATTTCTATAGACACAAACTATCCATACTCACTACTCCTTGTTCCTATTGTGAGTACCCTCCATTTACATTGACTTTTCCTTAATGCATTTCAAGCTTGTGCAAGGTCGGTGTTGTTTTGGACTTTGATTTTATTAGAACATTTAAATTAGATAAATGTTTTTTTTTATCAAATTAGAGCATTTTAAATGGGGTTATAAAGTTACAAGGGGTATAGTGGTTAATTAAAAGGGAAATAAATAATTAAATAAATGTGTTAATATAATTAGAGGTTATGAAAGGAATAAAAAGAATTACATTGATTAATAGAAATAAATAAAATAGAATATTAGGCAGTTAGTAGAAATTTAAATAATCTCTGATTTCATTGTCAATCTGTCTCAGCTACAGTGCTTGGCCTTAACTGGAAAATTTTAAAGGTTTAAGTA
Organism: Sequoia sempervirens; assembly: GCA_007258455.2. NCBI lineage: Eukaryota > Viridiplantae > Streptophyta > Pinopsida > Cupressales > Cupressaceae > Sequoia > Sequoia sempervirens. Next base: position 3,325 of record VDFB02202293.1, read on the forward strand.
ATCCCCTTGATTTCTTTGTCAATCTCTTCCTTTCCTAGCTCCTTTTTCCTGTAAAAATGAATTTCAGTTATAAATAATTTCTAACACATAATACTATTCGCAGTACCGAGAGATTTCAATTATTTAAAAAGTGTTCAATCTCGGTTACGAAATGTTGTAGTTTATATTAGTAGTGGGTTAGGATAAATGGAAATTATATTTCAATTTATAAGTAATTAAATATTATAATTATTAGATTATTATTTTAAGGGAAATATTTTAAGCGTGAAATTTATTTAGGAGAAATTGAGTTATTTACTTTTAAACTTCGTAAAATTGTAAGATGTGATTAAATATGTTAAATTGGACTATTCTGAGTTAATATATGGGAATTCGTTCTTGATTTGTAACTGACCAAGAAAGAAATAAGGGAGAAGCGATAACTGCAACACAAAAAAATAACTATCATATAGCAAGGAGAGGGTGATTTTTGCGGAGGCCAATATTCACTTTCAAATATAATTGGCAACCTGCGAAGAGAGGGAAGGGACTGCGCGGTTGCAGAGGGGTTTGAATTGTAAAACAGAGATGATGTTTCTTTTAGAAAATGACATGGAGGGATAGCAGAGAGGTACGCCGAATTCTGAAAGAAAAATAGAAGAAATGGAGAAGAAAAGCGAAAGGAAGGGAGTTTGATTGGGGGAGAATGCAGGAGGATGTCGAAGGCCTGAAAGAGGAAATGGTAGGGGAAGGTAGTGAAGGAGAAGCAAAGGGACTATGGAGGAGTATCTCCAGGTATTCATCTATCCGTTTGTTTAATTTCATACTGAATATTACATACAATGATAGGAGTTGAAAATATCTACAAAATATTGAGGGGTAATCGAAACTCTGCTTTTTGTCCTAGTTTTGTGAAATCAACCATGATGGCATTTTGCCTCTAGCTTTGAAAATTCATGTCTTTATACTTTTTAATGCTCTCTGGTATTTATCTCATAAACCATCCTTGAAAAGAAAGTCCTATCAGAGGTTTGATTTCTTTGGGCGACGGCGTTTGTCTCTCAGCATTGTTTAGAATTGACCTTACAACTTCCAGACTAAGTGGTTTGTGGAGGTCCTTTGTTTTCTTCCACGAGGCGTTACCCACAATGTGAATATAGGAAACCGTGAAGTAGTATTAAGGATCCTTATAGAGGTGCTTCATGCAATCATTTGCATTCCATGGAGTGGGATTTGAATTCTTGTCAAAATTAAGAGCTTTCTTTACACCCGAGGAATAGCTATGGTAATTAAACCTCATAAAGAAAAAAAGATATCTTTCTATCCTTTATGATTGATGCATGCCATACCACGGTTCTAGTTATCTTTATGTTCTTAGCTTGTCTGTTTTAAATGATAGAAATAGTTCCGACTCGGAACAATTTAAGCCTACAACAATCTTGGAATTCGATTTTAGATGCATTCTGAAATCGGGGCATACTTGGAGGTGTAGCAGCTCTAATAGTTGTGCGAGGGCATGTTTAATGAGTCAAATGCTATTGCTAACTTTTCACTTTGGTGGCGAACAAAGGATTTCTTTTCTTCTCTTCCACAATTGAGTAAAAGTCTTGAATCTAGAAATACTCTTCTGTCTCCATTTTCCAAGCCAATTACTCTGCCTCTGCATGGATATCCCGTGTTTGTGGATGTAATCTGTCTCCTTCACAAAAAAACATGTACCATTTGAGGGCCTTCAATCTGACTACTTCAGGGTAACTTTTTAATTCCTCTATCTTTCATCAACCTCCTTATTATTTGGACCTCTTCGCACCTGTTCGGTTATGCACAGATGTTTTAGAAAAGAACTTAATGTTGCAGCATTTTAGGATCCCTCTAAAAAGCAGTGTTGCTCAGTATTACCAATGCATATATCTTATTTTCCCTGTTTAAACAGAGATTCGATAGTCTCTAATTTTGAATTATCATTAGTTTGATGGTTATCGAATTATCTTTATATGTATTTACCTTCAAGTGGTTCCGGTAATCTTTATTGTTGTTGTTCACCAATCTCCTACATGATCGCCGCCACTGTAGGTCTCTTTAGGCTGATTAATCTTCATATTTGAATGCGTCCATTTATATTTTGGTTCCAATAAACTTAGACTTAAGTACTTTGCTTAAGCTTAGGGATATCTCTAGTTCGATTCCTCCTTACTAATCAATGTTTTGTCCTCGCTCAATTTACCAAATGATTTTGTAGTGGTTGGTTTAACAGATTACATTGTGCACATAAGAGTATATATTCTGGATGACTTTCTTATAACTGTAAGTTAATAGTTGCTTATATATTCCTTGCGATATCATTCAAGGTAGATAAAAAGGATACATACATGTAGTGAGGAATGTGAATGGAAGCGCATTTAGTTGATTTCGCTTTTCACCTATGTGTGTGCGTGTGCATGTGCGTGTGTAAAGGGTGTGCAAACCTACTGTTATCATATTACAAATGTATCACTGATTTTTAATTTAAAGTGTTGTTAACAACACTCTAAAAGTAAACATATGTGTTTGTATTTTAATATGTCTACATTTATACATAGAAATTAGAGTAGAATTAGTTGAATTAGTTGCATCTAGATATATGAAAGGGTTTGTTTAAATGGAAGTAATGTATGTTATGTGAGGTACCTAGGCAATTTGCTTGAATAGATAAGTTTATGATGATGACCTTTTTATCTAAAATAAATCTTCATTTTATTATCATTTATAAAGACATATTTAAAGCATAGAAGTAATTGAGAAAGAAATGTATTCACTTATTTGTTTTAAAATTTAAATGAAGGATAGTCTTACTAATTTATATTATTTAGAGTTCAATTAGTTTATTTTATTTTACTTTATTTTCGACAAGTAGATTCAGTTTCGAGTTGATTCTATTGCGTTAGGTAGTTGGAGGACTCTTTCTTCATTTAGATAATTTCCATTATTGTTGAAATTCTTTAAGCCATTTATCGGATGTATGTCATTCTTGCATGATAATTGTTGTTTATAGTGGGTCAAGTTATTGTGTTCTCACTTTGTGTTTAAAATCGGTTAAATAGGGAGGTTAAGGTTACTTTGAAAAATCTTAATGTAAATTATTTTGGTTTAAATCTCACTTTGATAGTTCTTGGAATCATGGTGTCTCATGGCTTTAGGTGAAATATGCGGAAGTTGTGTGTTTGTAGAATTAGAGGTTGAATGTTATATGCATATAGCTATAGGGAATGGAGTCACTATTGTGATAAATGTGTAGTGAGATAGATACTAAAATATGTCTCTTCGTTTTCTTTAAATTGTAATTGAGTAATATTAAGGAAATTCTTGAATTATATCGCCATAAAGTTATTAATTTGTTTTATATAAAGGAATTAAGTAATCTTGACAAAAAGAAAGTGATAGAATTAGGAATAGAGATTGTTGTTATTAAAGTGTAACAGTATAAAGTGTAAATTGGAATGTAACTGTTTTAATTTGTATTTGGAATAGTATGTTTGTGAATTAGTGTTTTATGGCTTAATAACATCAAATAATATCTTCACTTCGCAATATTGTGATATCCTTAAATGTTGGAAATGATTGGTCTTTAAGATAATGTTCTGTTTAGATTGTTTCAAGTTACTTCTTATTGAATGAATGGATATATTGTATTTTGTATTTTTATGGATTGTTTTGATAGATCTTTTTGATGCGACCTTTCGTAAGTTGATTTTGAGTTGGGGGATTTCCTCTCATTTAATTTATGTTGCTATTTGTTTTCTTTTGCTCTTTACCCTAAGTGGTAAATCAGTTAAGGTTATCATGATTGATGATTCTGCTTGAGTTGTTAATGAGTCAAATTGAAAAGTGCTTTGAAGTTATGGGAATTCCAAGAGGAGAAAATAGAGGTTTCCCTTGGATTCCCAATTTAGTTCATATCGAAGTTGTTGGTGTTGTTGATCTTATTTTGGTGTATTTGCTCATTATATTTATATTGGAAATAGTTCTTTGAGGTCGTGCAATTATTGTTGTCAGTTCTTTGATGAGGGAAACCCTAGTGTAACTTCATGAGAATCTTCCAGAGGTATATTTTACTATTGGTTAATGTTCCTCCTTTTATGTGCCCTTGTTGTGGCAAGTATTTTGGTTTTATGTTTTTGAAAGGGTTGTACATGAATCGTTGAGATTTTGATTATGTATTTATGGCAAGATGGGTAATGCCTTGCATGCTTTTCTGTTGTGATCTAATGTACTTGTTATGTTGTACAACCCTTGGATTTGGTTTTTATGTTTTGAGTGTCTAGAGTGGGAGTGGCTCTAAGTGGGTGGTCGGCGCACAAAGGGGCGCCAGGATAGCCCTCGTTAGAGTGAAATTAAAAAGTGATAATTTAAATAATTAATTAGGGGGTGGGTAGAATCACATTAAAAGATAATTGATGCCTCATCCGCCTTTGAGTGCTACCACAGACTAAAGGGGATTGAGAAGGCCGTGGTTGGCAAGATCGTTGCCTTGTCTTCATGAAAGGTTAACGGTTCCGCATGAGCAACCCTATGGAGCGGTACCTTGAGATAGGAAGCCTGGATAACCATAGATGGAGGCGGCTCCTAGCGCTCGAGTTGCCTAGATAATTCGTCAGTAGACGGAGGCGGTACCTTGCGTTAGTGGTAGCCTGGATAATCCATGTTAAGCCATGCGATGACACTCTCCTCTAACACTCCTTCTTATGTTGTTTCTTTGGAAATCCTCTGGAAGTGGGTCTTTGTCTTGTATTGATGGAACATAGTTGTTTGAATTGATTTATGGTTTTACCCTATTTTATCTATGGTGTATTCTATGGTCTTGTATAAATCTTGTTGATGTTTGGGTTTCGACCTTGTACTCTTATGGTACTGTGATATGATGTTATTGTGTTGGTTAATTGCAATTTGGAATTGTATTATGTTTTGGAAGTGTTTCATGATCATCCTTTGGTTATTTGTTTACTGGTTATTGCTTTGATTTATGAGATGAGATTTATGACTTTGAGTTATTATGTTGACTCTTGGATGTGGTTGATTATGTCATTGTAATTTCCTGAGTGTTATGATACTTTGGTATGACGTTGAGTTTTGTGGTTCTCTGCGTGGATGTTCTTGGTTGAGGTCTCTTTCTTGTTAGCTCCTAGCACGGGGGGTGGGTCTTCGGACTCACATGGTCGGGTGGAACGTGCTAAGCACCCCATTGGGTCCCCAATTGAGGATCGAGAGGTGCGGATTGGTGATGTTGCAGCGACTCCAGAGTTATATCTGTCTTGGAGCTAGTTATGATACTTTGTATTCATCTATTCATTTGTATCATGCTATCTGGTGATGGTTTCACTCATATTTGGAACACTTTTGTATCATTGTACTTCTTAAATATTGTACTGTAATGAAATGTTAAACTTGATGTGGATACTGGCTATGGCAGTTGTTATTCAATGTGTTATGTAAATCATGCATATATTGTATTTATGTGCAGATGGCTTCTTATCAATGAATTTTTCATGTATGTGTTATATTTGTTATTGTTAATGATTATATCTTTGGATTTTATTCTTTATTGATGTTGTATGGATCTAAGTCGCGTAATGACTCTTCGTGTACCCCAAGGGATGTATGTGTTAATGAATCTATTTAAATTGAAATTCGTGATATGACTTGATGTGTATTACATGTATGTTATGTGTATTTAAAAATAAAAAAATTGTGTTGTATTTATTGTGTTAATATCCTTTGGGGTTCGCACGGCGGGGCATTACAACATTGGTATCAGAGCATAGGTTCATACACTGGGCACTGTGTGCTCACTATGTAACCTTGCGCTTAGACCCGTGCGTCTTGAGTTTCACTTTTCTGTTGGCATTGTTGTGAACCTGAGTCTCTTATGTTAACCAGTGTCGGGTCGATGGTGCAGGAAACCGATTGAAAGGATAGGACCCGCGGTGTAGTGCGCAATGCGCCGATATCCTTCCAGTTGGGGATGCTCTATGGACCCTTGAGTTTTAGTGTGATGTGTTTCTTGGTGATGTGTTATGTGTGTGAATATGTCAAGTTTGAGTGGAATTTGCGATTTTGTTGTCCTTGAATGGTGAATTATGTTTCCTTGAATTTGTGAAGGTGTAAAATTTTGCCTTTTTATTGAAATTAATGTGAAATTTGGTGTTGAATAATGGTTAAAGTGAAGTTCTTTGTGTGAAAATTATGAGGTTTAACGAAAATGTGAGGTTTTGTAGAGAATTATTCTATGATTTTTAGCAGAATATGGTATTTTGAAGTTAAGATGCAACTTGAATGATTGGTGCTAATGTGCAATGTTCTATGGTAGCTTTTGATTTACAGGAACTTGGCTTCAGAAACATAGTGATGAAGGTAAAGTAATTGTAATATGTAGGTATAGATACTCATTATTTCAAGTAGTAATTCCTTTTGATATAGTAGATGAATTAGGTTTATGGTTAGTATCTTTATGCGAATATTGTTTAACTAGTAAGAAGCAAACTATTTACGAGTTATTAGAATTGTTTTGACTATTATGTGTGGTTAGTGGGAGGGACAGTGTGGTATCACTCGCTCGCGAGTGCCCTACTATGCTGGGATTTCCTCTCACGATGTATTTGTGATATATATGTATCGTGCACAACGTTTGTTTTCATGTAGGATTGCAGGAAGTAAGTCTCGATTCCACCTGCATTGTCAGGACTGGGCGAGCATCATAAACACCCAATGGGCTTGACGTTGAACATAGGAGCTGACAAGAAAGTTTTCTCGACTTAGTTTGTCCACTCCGTCCTAGTGTTTGGAAATTAGTTTGGTTGCAACCCCGTTACTATTATCATTTTGGTATCATTTCCTTATTTTGGTCGTTTAATTTTCGTTGCTTACTTGATAACGTTTAATTGATGTTTTCATTTATGGTGTTGATGTGCTTATGATCATTGATATTGTTGTGTTATCGTGTTTATGCTTGAGATCGACTTCCGGGAGTAAGTCGAAGCTAAGGGGGGGAGGATGTAGTGCCCTCCATTTGCGTTGGCTTTGTAATGCATTTCAACTCATTATGAGGTCAAGTATTGTTGGACTTTGAGTGCATTTGATTTATTCTGGTCGATAAATGTTCTTGATCAAATTACGACATTTAAATAGGATTATAAAGTTAAAAAGGTATTGTGGATAATTAAAAGAAAATAAATAATTAAATAAATGGTTTAATATAATT
>VDFB02202294.1:0-16746 GCA_007258455.2 Sequoia sempervirens
CCTTCAGTTCCATCTTTATCTTCCTCATCCCTATTTATGATAGAATCTTGATTTTTTTTTTCTTATCGCCAGTTTGATCTTTATGTTGATCATTAGACCTTTTGATGGTCATCTCTTTTCTATCAGTTGGAGGGGTAGGGTTGTTTGACACACCATGTGTCTCCTCAACATTTTCCAAGACTGGATTGTCCAAAACTTTTGTGACATCAACATGCATTTGTGCTTGAGTTGTATGGGATGAAGATGTATTGTCCCCATTCTCAGAGTGACATTTTGATGACTTGATTCTAGCCCATCCAACATTCTTGTGGGTTAGATGGTGAGATAAGGGAATGATATTGACCATGATAATCAAATTTGGGTAAGATGTGCTTAAAAAGGAACTATCCTTAACAAAACAAAGCATAATGTTGATCTTATTTTATTATTATCTCATGGTCCTCTTTCAAGCCAAGGAAAACAAGGAGGTCTACTTGCAAGTCAAAGAAAGAAAGGAGGCCTACTTGCAAGTCAAAGAAAGCAAGGAGTCTACTTGAAAGTCCAAGCAAACAAGGAGGACAAAGCAAACAAGGAGGTGAGTTGACCACATCAAATCAGATCTGCTTCTAGAAGATTCTCCCTCCTATGGAGGTTTAGAAAACTTAAGGGAGAAGCAACCAATATTTAATATTTTAAGAATAAAATCAAAACTCTTCCTAGGGTGGCTAAAGGAAGCTTACAAAGTAGAATATTATAATATTCAAAGGTAATCAAATCCTCTCCTATGGTGATTTTGGAAACTTAGCCATGAAGTCATGAATATTTTACTGAGGAAAAATTTGATCTTTCCCCTAGGGTGGCTTAAGTGCCTTATTGATGAAGGAAAAAAATATTTTAATGAAATAAAATATGATCTTGGCCTAGGGCAGTTTAAGGTTCCTTAGTCTTGAAGCTACTAAATATTTTAATAAAACAAATTTGATTCTCTTCTTGGGGCGATTTGGATTGGAACCTTATCTAAGAAGGATTGGAAGGTTAAGAGAGGCATGTTTTAGTGTTTCTATTCTATTAAGATAGTTTTCTCTTGATTGAAAGTGGTTTTCAGTCAATTCAAGGTGGTGCTCCCTTCAATATTGTGGTATGGTGATGGCCCCATTCCACCATGTGAGATGAATTCAAAGATAATTCATCATAGAGCTCAACTAAAATTCTTAGTGAAGTTTCAGTTGCAGATTAGGATCTTGTTTTGTGATACTTTCATCAATACTTGATATCAGAAGGTTTTCAAGTGGTTTGCTTGGAAAAACAAATAATTTTGGAAAATTATAGCTTTAGGAATATTCAGACTTGTGTAACGACAGACATCAAATTGATTTCATCATCATTTCTAAGGAGTATCGAGCAACTATGACCTCCAATGTGCTGCTACAGTCACATTTCAATCATTTCCAACCGGGCTTATCAACCCACTTCACATAGCTAGGGTTTGGACTGTGTTTTGGTATAAGTGGATGTAATTGAAGGTCTGAAGTTCAAATTAGACGTGAATGTTTGTACTTTCTAGCCCTTTCTATTTGTAATCAACTTTTCAAAACAAATAAGAAGTTGAGCTATATTTGTTGGGTATGTCTACCTATGTTTATGTGAATTATTTGATTGACTAAAGTTTATGATTCAATTTCATCTCTTTCTATTTTCTTGAAACCTTTTAATCTTCATGTTATAGCAAACCCTTGTTGAAATCAAAGTTAAAAGAAAATTAGAATTTTCAGACTAGCAAAAACCAAAAAAAAATAGTTTGAACTTGTAAGGATTCTTACAGTGGTATCAGAGCCATGATCTTTCCAGCCTTTGGGATATGGAGCCTTTTGAAGTTGGGCCACACAAGTATAATACTAGAAGAAGAGAACAACAAGGAGGGGGTAATCCATTAGCAAGTTCATCTTCAAAAATGGGCAGTTATAGAAGAGGAAATGTTGATGATTTCCTACAAAAATTTGCACAACAGTAAGAACAAGTTCTCCAATAGTTTCAAGATAACGTGATTGTAGCTATGTGATGGTTGAGGATGGAGCATTCAAGGTCTAGAAGGGCTCGTAGTGAAATAAAATGGAGTAATATAGGGAGACAATTTGCAACCACTCCAGCTAAACCTCTTCGACCCAGCTTCACTCCTACGAGAGAGGAGCTACCTTCAAAAGAAGGAGAAGAAGAATCTATAGAGGTCTCTAATGATATCATGGCAACATATAATGAGTACTATGCTCTTCCTGATGCAGTTCAATCAGCAATAAATTTGAACCAATTTATGAATCAAAAGGATAATAAAATGAATAAAAAGGAGAAGAAATCCCAGACGGATCCCAAAGATTGCAAGGATGCATTGAAAAAAATTCCCATACCTAATTTTGATGGCAGCGGTAGGATGAATGCATGTGCCTAGATACATAAACTTGATACCTTTCTTACACTCAAGCCAATAAGTGAAGAAAAGGCTATATAGTTTTCTACTATGCATTTAGAGGGCATATCATATGATTGGTGGCACCATGGATTTGTGTCACAAATTCATGACATGATTACTTCCTATGATGAGTTCACTCACAACTCATTGTTGGATTTGACAAGAAGGACGTAGAAGTTTACCATAGAGATTTGGCATAGTTGAAACAAGAAGGGAAAGTGGATTCCTATATCAATGAGTTTCAAAAGATTGATGTTATGGTTCTCAAGATTCCCAAGAAAAGGGTTGTTATTCTTTTTTTAAAGGAATTAAATTAAGTGACAAGTTATGAGGCTTGGTCAAAGCTCACAAGCCTAAGACACTGGATGATGCAATAGAGATTGCTCTAGACCTGGACACTTACCCCACTCTAGTTGAAGGTCAAAAGAATAACTTCAAAGATAATAAGTTAGAACACAATCAAGATGTGGGAAAACCAAATCAGTTTAAGTCTACGCAACCTATGCTAGATTTTGAAATGAGGAATGAGCTCAGGAGAAAGAAGTTGTGGTTTACTTGAAAACAACCCTGGGAGCCTTGTCATAGATTCCTTGGGAAAGGTATGGCACATCTTATAGAAGTTGTATCTGATGGTGGTGGGATCCCTAGTATAGATTCAAAGAGTGAGGAAGAGCATGACCATAAATAGCCAACACTAGAACCAATAAATGATGGTAACAAAATTTCTAGGATTTCTTATCTTTCAGGAACTCCAAGATACAATCCTTTTATCTTTGAAGGCATATTATTTGGTTACAAATTTTTGGCACTATTTGATAGTGGAGCTACGCATAACTACATTGATGAAGATTTGGTAAAGAAAAGAGCTTTGCATTGTGATGATTTTGAGGGCTTTGATGTGACTATAGTAGAAGGGATTACTATTCTTTGTACTAAGAAAGTAAGTAAGCTTAGCATTACCTTTGGTGAGTATACTCTATGTGATGACTTTTATGTACTTGATTTGAAGGAAAATGAAATTATAAATTTAAAATAATGTATACATAAAAAGTAATTCATCACATTTATTAAGTAATTAATTAAATATTTTTGTATTTGGTAAATCTTCAAATTCTATGCGTATAAATAAGTTTAAATAATTTATTTATATTTCTTCATTCTTTCATTTCGATTCATGTGTTTATTTAATCATCCTTTCGTATTCATTTCTAAATTAATTAAATAAATATTATGATTTATTTATATTAATTATCAATAATCTTCATTTGAATATCTTATTCAAATAAAATATTATTCTTCTTCTAAATATCATTTATAATTAAATATTCTAAAAATATTTAATTATTTCTTCTAATTCGATTCTTATATCTATTCATAATTAAATATTTCCAAAAATATTTAATTAAATTCTTCTAAATATTTCAAAAATCTTCTAAAGCCACATCATGATTAAATATTACAAAATATTTAATTAATTCTTCTATAGTTTTCAAAAATTAAAAATCAAATATCAAAAAGCAATAAATGAAATTAAATAAATTTAAATATTTATTTAATTTGGGATTTATCTTCAACTCTCGGGAAGCAAACGGCCAAAACAGAAAATTAAATTTCTTCTGTTCCTGTGCAGGTTTGTTCCCGTGGGTTGAAGACAGGATTCCATCCTTCTCTCCAACCTCTCAACCTCCCCCATTTTCTTCTCAACCTCTCAATCTCTCACCATTCAAATTTACCAGACAAATTCATAGCCGTAGATTCTTGCCAGCAGGGATGGAGCCTGCAAAAAATCTATAAATACAGCTGCCGGGAGCTCCAAAATCATATAGAATTTTAAGCAAGTAAACTATAGGCAAATTGCAAGTAGCATTAGCATTCATAGAGCATTTTCATAGCAATAGCATAGAATCATAGGAATAATAGTAGAATCATGACATTTTCAATTCACAGCCCCTGTACATAATCTGCAGCCCCTGTCCATATTCATTTGCATTTTCACTTTCATCAGCATCTAGAATAGTTTTCTTTTGCATACTCGTTCTGCAGCAGCCATTTGGAGAAGCTTACACAATCTGAGAGCCAAAAAGCTTCAAAAGAATCTCTGTGGATAGAGAAAAATGGGACAGCACTGAAGAAGATTTTGTTTGTTTAAATTTAATTTAATTTCTTTAGTTTAAGGTTTCATTTAGTGTTTTATGTTTTCTTTTACATTTCAATTAAGCATTATACACATTTTTGGCGCCCACCGTGGGGCCCTTGCCCCTTTTTAATGTTTTGTTTGCAGTTTTTTTTGACAGGTTACAGAAAAAAAACCTCAGAATAGCGCAAGAAACACGTTTCGGAAGAACACCTCCAGTTTAGCGCCTGTGAAGACTGTTTTAGCGCCCGTAACGAGTCTTTCAGCGCCCGTGAAGACTGTTTTAGCGCCCGTAACGAGTCTTTCAGCGCCCGTGAAGACTGTTTTAGCGCCCGTAACGAGTCTTTCAGCGCCCGTGAAGACTGTTTTAGCGCCCGTAACTAGTCTTTCAGCGCCCGTGACAAGTATTGCAGCGCCCGTAATATGTTTTGCAGCGCAAATTTTTAGAAGACTATAATTTGTAATCTGTAACTTTAGTTTAGTTTAACTGACTCCGACGCAGCCGCGGACAGTTATTAAAAATTAAAAATTAAAAAAAAAAATTTATCAATCCTAGGGTAGACATCTAAAGCATAAAATTTATCAATCCTAGGGTAGCCATCTAAAGCATAAAATTTATCAATCCTAGGGTAGTCATCTAAAAGCATAAAATTAACCAATCCTAGGATAGACACTTCATCTTTCAATTTGGGTTTAAAATTGAATTTTCTTGTTATGTGAAGCAACATCTTCACTTAGTTAGAAAATTTTTATTTTGGTGCTTAATAATTGAACCCTTGTTTGCTTTGTTCTCGGTGATAGGCCTATGTTCTCCCCTTAACTGGGTGATCAAAATGCCAAACTCATCAATTTTCTTTTATGTAATTTACTATTTTATTAATACCTTGTAGAGAGCCTACTCTTGTGGGAAAAAGTACTCACCCAAGAGGAACGACTCAAGTGGGTTCAAGCCAAAGCCAGGCTATTCCATCCCACTATAAAATTTAAAGCAAAATTGGGGAAACCCTCTTTTGACGGTAGTGTGCATTGATAACCATCCCCAAAGCCTTTGTTCTAAAGGTAGGGAGGTCTCTCGAGGGAGTCTATCATTTTCCGCACCGAACGGAAATCCTTACTACGAACCTAGTGTAGTAACTAACCGAGTCAGTTTCTGAACATTGTTTCAATCACAGTGTAGGGGAGGGAAGAATCTACCCCCAATATACTCACCATATAACTGCCAAAGATTGTTTGCTTAGGGGATCCGGTATCCACTTCCGTCACTCTGAGTACGCACCTGGAAAAGACAAAAACACGGGCACCCTTTCGGGGGTGACACGGCTGTGTGAGTCGACGCAGTTTTAAGATGTGGGCTGTTGATTGCTATGATGACCTACTTGAGAACTAAGAGTGAGTCTGTTTGAAGTGCTTGTCATGTGTAAAACCTGTTAAAACAATTTTTGAAAAACATTTTGGTTACACACTTGATGTTTAGCATAGGACTTAAAACAACCGTTTTTAACTTGTTTGATGTGTTTACATTACATTAATTTAGATAAAGATCATCCAAAACACTCATTATCATATTGATCAATCTCATGTTACGAGATTGGAAATCTACAAAATTTGTAAAGAAATCCGTTTCCAAAAGGATTAAGAAGCCAAAGAAACCTCTCAACCACAAGAAATTATTGAAGAAACAACAATTCTTATATCAAAGTCGAAAAGTTTTACTTAAATATAGAACTTTTCTTCATAGGTATCATGATTGTGTTAGAGGTCTTTCAGATGATTATGCCATAGAGCCCTTGTATTCACAAGCTTATTTTCAAAGAAGAGCCCTTTCTCAAAGGCATAACCATAGTCAACGCATCTGTTTTAGTTATATTCCCCAACCAGCAATCGAATACTCTACTCGTCCAAATCAAATCTTACAATAGAGAACTTAGAATACATTAGGCATCTATCACTAAATCCATCTTTTTACAAAGCCATGATCAAAACTTCATAAAGTGCAAAAATTATCATTTTCTTGATCTTTTGCTTATATTCCCATTAACAGGATTTTCATCCTTTCACTTAGGGAACAACACAAGCTATAAGATTAGAAAATTTCGTATAAGTCATAGAATTTTCATTCTATTCTAACTTTTATACATACCACATCAATTGCACTATTTCACTTTTTTTGATCAAAAGTAAGTAAAATTTGGAGTAAAATCTATGCCTGTTCTCACAAGATCTCAAAAACAAATGGAAAAAGATGAGGGAGAAACTACAACTAGTAAAATGGGTGATCGAAATGAAAAAGAAGAGGACACATTTAATCTTGATGAGATAACGGAAGAAAAGCTTCAAGAAGCAGAACAAGATCCTCAATTCCATACTCTTATGGAAAGAATCCTAGAACGTAACAAAGAAAAATACTTTCTTTCATTAGCTAATCAAGGAGCTAAGTTGCCTCACACCTTTGACATAGAGGGGATTAAACAGAATCCTGAAAATCCTCCTAATGACTTTAGTGCTCTTAACCAATAGATAAAAGAATTACAAGGGCAAATAAAGGAAATGCAAGGAGGTACAACAAAGAAATATGTTTTGGAAGACATATCTCCTTATCCATTTGATAGGAGTCTTCAAATGATCCCATTTCCAAAACATTGCGAAATTCCTAAGTATGATAGGTATAATGGAAAAAACTGATCCCATAGACCATGTTAGGGATTTCCGAAACATGAGTCTTGAATTCGCCTATGACGATACTTACTTGATGCAATTATTTCCATGAAGTCTAGGTGTACAATCCATGGAGTGGCTTTCAAAAATTACTCCACCTATCAAAACTTTTGAGGAGTTGATAAATCAGTTTATCTCACAATACTCCTACAATATTCAACATCAAATAACAATGCTTGATCTTTGTAAAGTAAAACAAAAAGTAGGAGAACCCTTTACTACATTTTTACAAATATGGAGAAGATTATTTGCACGATATTCTCGTCCTATTCCTGAAAAGGAAAAGATGGATATTTTTATCAATAGCCTTGATCCAGAATTAAGCTATAGGCTTAACCTTCATTGTCCTCATAACTTTGAAAAACTAATTGAAAATGCAATCACTATTGAAGGGGCCTTGGTTAAAAGAGGAGTGATAAAACTTGATAATCCAAGTACATCAAATCAAAACAATGATAAAACAAGGTTTTGGAATAGAAACAAAAATGTTGTTAATGATGGTATAGTGGATGCAAATAATTTATGAACAAGACCATCCGTTTTCAATCTATCAAGTGCTCCAAGAAACAATTCACAAGGAAATACAATTCAACAAGGAAACAACAATCAACAAGGACAAATTTCCAAGCAAGAAAACATGACCAATCAAAATACCAATCAAAATCATGGTAATTTCAATAATAATCTTGGCAATGCCCAAATATCAAATCCGTCTAGACCTTCATTCTTTTCAAATCTATGGACTTTTACTGCTTTGGGTCAATCTCTTGAATCTGCTCTTAAGGAACTTCTTGATAATAAAGTTATCACTTTACCACCACAAAGAGATTATGAGCCACGAGTTAAACCACCATCATGGAATGACTCATATTATTGCAATTATCATCGATGTAAAGGTCATAGAACAAACAATTGTCAAGCTTTGAAAAATCTGGTACAAGATTTAATTGACAATGGTACCATTACAATTGAGGGACATCATACCAATGATGATCATCAAGCATTCAAAGATCCTTTGCCAAACTACCAAAAGGGGGAAACATCGGATACCAAAGCCAAAAGCATACATAATGTTGAAGACAATATAATTCGCCATATTTACACAGATGATAATCGGATTAATGTTATCAAAATTAAAGGAAAACAAGAATATCAACAGGTTAATGTAACAACAAGAGGTCAAGCAAAGGTTGTTTTAAAAGGAAGTTCGTCTAAAACAACTATTTCTTCTCCAACTCAGTATAATCTGGTTGATCAATTGAGAAAAACATCAGCTCAAATTTCTATTCTTGAACTTCTTAAAATATCCCCCATACACAAAAATATTTTAGAAGAAGCGCTTGTGAACACAACTGTTGATACTGATCTAGATGCAAACAGATTTCAAGCCATGGTGGGACATTTGTCTTCCCCCACTTGTCTTTCATTTTCCGATAAAGATGATGCTTCTATAACACATCCACATAATTCCTCGCTTTATCTTGAAGTCATGATCCATAAACATCGAATTAGACGTGTCTTAATAGATGGAGGAGCCGGTTTGAATATTTGTACCTTAAAATTGATAAATGCCTTAGGAATTTTAGAAAATGAAATTGATTCACGAAGGAAGATAACTATTAAGGCATATGATGATGAAGAAAGAGCTTCTAAGGGATTAATATTGCTACCTATCAGAGTGGGACCTGTTGTGAAGAATACTTTTTGTCAGGTTCTAGATCGAGATCTGTCTTATAACATACTTTTGGGTCATCCGTGGATCCATGATATGCAAGCTGTACCATCAACATATCATCAATGTATCAAGTTTCCATATGATGGACAAGAAATAACTATACAAGCTGATTACAATAGTACCCAAACTTGTTCCAATCTTAGGGTGAGTCAAGATGTCTTTGTGCCACACAATAAAGAAGCTCTTGTTGTTTCTTCTTCCAATCTACAAGTCCAATTGCAAGAATTGACAAAGAATCTTGATACTAAGCTGAAGTTTAAAGACAAAGGGGTAGGTGAATATTCACTATCTCTTTCTACTTTACCTCCTTCTCCAAGATCACATGGTTTACCAAATCAAAAGATTGTGACTCCTTCTACATCTCAAACTTCCATGCCAATCACAAAGTTTGATGGAAAATTCATTAGAGCTAATACCACTGAAGAAGAAGCTGAAGATAGGGACATCTTAAATTGGCTATACAAAGATGAAGATGAATCTCTCTTACACATTAAGTTACCTAAAGAACAATATGGTAAAGGGTACGCTATTATGCAAAAGATGGGTTATGAAGGGAATGGTCCTATAGGGAAACGAAGAGAAGGAATTGTGGAACCAATTCAGCCTATTTCAAAGCATTCAAGTGATAGAACAGGACTTGGATATGGTAAAGATAAAGAAGAACTTACTTCACAGCAGACATCATTAGTTCATAAAGGAGAATCTGTGTCAGATAAATCGCATGAATCAGTTTTCCAATTGCAAAATAGTTCAGATACTGATTCTAATGAATATGAATGGGACACCATTTATAATGATGAATTCTGGAGGGATAAACAAATTGATACTATACATAAATATGCACCTGTTCTTATACAAGGAGAAGGTTCAAGGCCTCCACTCGATTATATTTTACAAAGCGATCATGACTCAAGTGAGGAAGAATCAGATTCTAACGAGATTGATAATCAACAGGAGAATACCATCACAGAACTTGTTTACCATGAGGATGACAACCACATCATGACTTTGACAATTCAAGACCTTACCCAACCTAATGATCCTATGCCTTTAGTTTATCCAGAACTTATAGATTGGGACATTGATGCACCTATCCATATTCCTACATTCAGTAATGATGAAGATGTTATAACTTTCCTTTGTTCATCAAATGAAGAAAACAATTGTTTCATTCAAGAATCTTATACTCATGATTTTGACAAGGAGAGTGTCAAGTCTCTTAGCTGCAAAATAAATGAAATAAAAGATGGATCTATTGATGAAAACCAAAAAAAGGCAGTGATAGATCAAAACAAAAGAAAAATAAAGAGCGAATCTGACAGTGAAAACCTTTCTGAGGCACTAAAGGATGAGAAAATTGACACTCTTCCCAAGTATTATCATGAAAGATCTTCTATTTTGATTGAACCAACAGAATCAATCAACATAAGTACACCAGAGCAGCCAAAAGTTTTGCAAATTGCAGCATCATTAACAGTTGAAGAAGTCCAGAAATTCATGCAATTCTTGAAGGATAATCAAATTAACTTTGCTTGGTCATATGCTGATATGCCAAGGTTAGATCCTAATCTGATAATGCATCATTTATCTATCAAACCTGGGATAAAACCTGTAAAGCAAAAGCTCAGAAAGATGCATCCACATGTTGCATTATTGGTCAAGGAAGAATTAAAGAAGCTCTTAGATGTTGGATTCATTCGAACTATTGACTATGCAGAATGGATTTCAAACATTGTACCTGTTTCAAAGCCAGATGGAAGGATCAGAGTTTGTACAGATTTCAGGGATTTAAATAAAGCATGCCCTAAAGATGATTTTCCTTTACCTAACATAGATTTGATTGTTGACTTAACTGCTGGTCATGCAATGTATTCATTAATGGATGGATTCTCAAGATACAACCAGATAAAAATTGCACCAGAAGATCAAGATAAAACAGTGTTCACATGTCCTTGGGGTACTTATTGCTGGAATGTAATTCCATTTGGGTTAAAGAATGCTGGAGCTACTTATCAAAGAGCAATGACAACTATTTTTCATGATATGATGCATACATTCATGGAAGATTATGTTGACGATTTACTTGCTAAATCTCATACACGAGATGAACACCTAGAAATATTGTCAAAAATCTTTGTCAGAATGGAAAAATTCAATGTTCGACTGAATCCAAAGAAATGTGTCTTCGGTGTTACATCTGGAAAACTGCTAGGGTACATTGTTTCAGAAAAGGGTATAGAAGTTGATCCATAAAAGGTACAAGCTATAATGGATATGCCTCCACCATGAAATATCAGTCAATTAAGATCCTTGCAAGGAAGATTACAGTCCATCAGAAGGTTTATAGCTCAACTAGCAGACAAAAGCTTGCCATTCACACATCTATTGCATAAAAATGTTCCATTTAAATGGGATGACAAATGTGAAGCAGCATTCAATCAGATTAAGCAATATCTTACACATCCACCAGTTCTAATTCCGCCTATTCCAAGAGAGCCACTTATACTCTATATTTCAGCAACAAAAGTATCTTTGGGTGCATTGCTAGCACAAGAAGACTCTACAGGTAAAGAAAGGGCTATATATTATATCAGCAGAACCTTAACAAGACATGAGTTAAACTATAGTTTCATTGAAAAAGCTTGTCTTGCAGTAGTGTTTGCTTCTCAAAAGTGGTGACATTATATGTTGACTCATACAGTTAAGCTGATAACAAAGATAGATCCATTGAAATACCTATTAAGCAGAGCCACTTTAACAGGAAGACTTGCAAAATAGGTAATGATCTTAAGTGAGTTTGATATTCACTATGTAGATCGAAAAGCGATTAAAGGATAGGTCATTGCAGATCAGTTAGCTGAAGCTCCTTTACAAGAAGACAATCCAATGCATATTGAGTTTCCTGATGCAGATGTCTTTACAGCAACAATTCAGAGACCATGGGCATTATACTTTGATGGATCTTATACACAATATGGCTTGGGGGTAGGGATTCTTTTTGTTACACCTGAAGGACATACCATCTCACGATCATATCGGTTGATGTTTCCTTGCACAAATAACATAGTAGAATATGAGGCATTACTCATAGGATTAAAGATAGCTTTGGAATGGCAGATTACAGAGCTGGAAGTTTATGGTGATTCACAACTTATCATTAATCAAGTTAATGATGATTATCAAACCAAAGATGATAAGTTACTACCATACAAGAACATGGTGGATGATTATAAGAAATATTTTGTGTCAATCAAGTTTTCACAAATATCAAGAATTGACAATAAAGCTGCAGATGCAATGGCTACCATTGCTTCCTTATTACAAATATCAGA
Organism: Sequoia sempervirens; assembly: GCA_007258455.2. NCBI lineage: Eukaryota > Viridiplantae > Streptophyta > Pinopsida > Cupressales > Cupressaceae > Sequoia > Sequoia sempervirens. The sequence goes on from VDFB02202294.1 coordinate 12,360, forward strand.
AGATCAAACCAAGTATGAATTCTTGGTGGAACAATTGTTTTCTCCTGCATATGATAATCCTGAAAACCAAGTTATATGTCATTTAACCGGTTCAGATTCACCTTTATATGGAAAAACTTATACCTATTTGAAAGATAACATCTTGCCTTTAGATTTATCCCGCAACCAAAAACGGAATTTCATACGCCAATCATCCCGTTATACCTTAATTGCCAATATCCTTTATAGACGTGGTCTTGATGGTACACTCCTTAGATGTCTTGAACGTGACGAATCTGAAAAAGCCTTACAAGAGGTTCACGGTGGTATTTGTGGAACTCACTCAAGTGGTTTGACCTTAGCGAAGAAACTTGTCAGAATGGGATACTATTGGTCTACCATGGAGCAAGATTCTTTTACTTTTGTTAAGAAGTGTTCTAAATGCCAGATCCATGGGAATCTTATTCATGCACCTGCACAAGAATTGCAGCCTTTTATTTCAACATGGCCTTTTTCTCAGTGGGGATTAGATCTTGTTGGTAAAATACATCCTTCATCGTCAAATGGTCATAAGTTTATCATCACAGCTACTGAGTATTTTACAAAATGGATTGAAGCTGTTACTCTAACAACAGTGACTGGTAAACAGATATCTTCATTTATCCTGAATTACATTATTTGTAGATATGGAATTCCTAATTCTATTGTTACTGATAATGGAAGACCTTTTAAGAATCAGGATATTGATGAACTTTGTGAAAGATTTCATATCCAACACAGGTACTCTACACCTTATTATCCATAGGGTAATGGTCAAGCAGAAGCTTCTAACAAAACCATTTTGAAGATATTGAAGAAGACAGTAAATGATGCTGGACGTGATTGGCATATTCAACTCAACCCAGCTTTGTGGGCATATAGAACTAGTATTCGCACACCAACAGGAGCTACACCATATGCTTTAGTCTATGGAGCAGAAGCAATCTTACCATTGGAAGTTGAAATACCTTCGCTTAGGGTTTCACTTAAGGGATTGATAAGTGATGAAGACTACCGAGTTTCTCGCCTTCAAGAACTCGAACTATTAGATGAAAGACGACAACATGCAGCTGATCACTTGAAAGGTTATCAACAAGTCATGTCTCGTAGTTATAACCACAAAGTTAAACCACGGGCATTTCAAGTGGGTGATTTAGTTTTGAAGGAAAATCCACGTAATCAGCAAGATAGAGAAAAGAAAGGCAAATTTGAACCTAATTGGCTTGGTCCATTTATTATTATAGCAGCATATGGTTCTGGAGCATATCAGTTATCCACATCAGAGGGGGACCTGTTTGAAGAGCCAACCAATAGTATTCACCTTAAGAAGTTTTATGTCTAAAAAGTCCTGAAAAAATCAAAAAAATCATAAAAAGTCCTGAAAAAATCAAAAAAATCATAAAAAGTCCTGAAAAAAATTTCAAAAAAATCAGAAAAAGTCCTTAAAAAATCCAAAAAATCAGAAAAATCCTGAAAAAGTGCAATAAAAACAAGTGGTGAAAACTTGGCAAACAAGCGCTACTTGTGATTACAATGGGCTCCTCCATTTATTAGTTTATGTCTTATTTTCACTTTAGGCATCATTCATCCATGTCTATCATCTGTATATATCTTTCATTATCCATACCGTATAAAATGGGAATTTTTAGGTTTCATCATGGCTTGATGAAATTTGTACATATCTTTTATCTTTAGGTTGTGTTTACACTGGGGGAAAAACGTAGAAACATACAAGAGAGGGGCAACGAGCTTTCAAAATATCACAAGCAGACAAATAACAGCTTGACAAAACAAAACAAACATTGTCAAATCAAATCAATCACAAACATGTTTATGCTGATGAAATAAAAGAAACAACATAGTCAAACAACTTCTCGAAGTGAGGAGGCATAATGATGATAACCAAATTGGATGATCTTAATGGAATAAATGTTTGAAATGCTGGCGGGATTTGAAGATGGTGTTGTTTTTCTATCATATCTCTGGAATGTCGATATTATCTTGAACTAGAAAGAAAACAAGGAAGAATGATTTTGCTGACGTCATATTGCGAAATCATTAGTACTATGCAAATTGGTCGCGAGACATGTTCTACTATGGATCATGGATGACATTTCGGAATTTACATGGGAAACGGGTTAACTCTTGTCTGTTTATGCAAGCAATACTCAGGTCATCTTGGTTCAATTATACCTAGATGCTTGTATTAACTTGCTATATTAAAAAAAAAATCATGAAAGCAATACTCAGGTCATCACTGGTGCTAACATACCCTTTGATGCTTGTATTAACTTTCAACATTTCAAAGCTCTATGATGATACAAAAAGCATGTATAAGATCTCCAAATGGCAATATTGTATGAATGTCCTGCATGGTTAGTATAGATTGCATTCATGTTAGAATTTGCATTTATAGATTTCTAAAAAGCTGGGAAAGAATCAAAGATTTATATCTTTTCAAATATGACTGAGTATATTTTGACATTCACAAAACATTGTTTTATACATTTTACATACATTTGCATTAGAAAATCATAAAAACAAAACATACATACATCATACATTTATTCATCAAATAAATTTCGTCTCATACCATCATGTATATAAATAATCATAAATCATGAAGCCATCATATAGTCCACATCATATATATATCATGTAAAATCATCACTGCATTTCATATATTTCAAAAATGCATGTCAAAATGTACAAGGATGTCAAACTACAAATGATATAATATCATCAAAAATGTGATCATCTCACGGTGTATACAAAATGTCTCAACAGAATATCATAAAAGAGATCATATACAATGCACTAGGCCGAACTATCCTGTGATGGAGCTGGCCTAGGACCTGTACCACCTGCCCCTGATGGACCTGTATCACCTGCCCCTGATGGACCTGCTCCACCTGACCCCGGTGGCCCTCTAGGAGGTAATGGCTGTGTCACACCCCTGCTAGTAGTACGAGAGCGACCATGAGTAGATCGTGACTGAGTGTAGCTCTCTCTCTGCTCAGCTGGGACTGCATCATGATATCTGGTGTGATAAAACTCTGCCTCTCGAGTAGCCCTTGTAACCTCTCTCATCATATCACCTGGCAAAGTGCTACCTGCCACTCTCTGTAGGCTATCTGCTAAGGCAATGGCCTGCTCACCCCGCTGTCTAGCTGCATCTCTCTCGGCAGTGATCGAAGTCACCTGACCCTGCAACTGTGAAATCAAGGCCTGTGCCTGTGATAGCTGAGCCTGCAAGCTCTGTACTATGCTCTGTAGAGAAGATATCTGACTCGCTACTATCGGATCCACTGACGGGGATGGGTCAGTATGCCTCATCCGTGGTCCACCTCTGCCTGCCCTACCTCCTCTACCACCTCTCCTGCCGCCTCTCCTGCCACCCCTACCATCACCACCATCATCTCCATTTGAGTCATCATCTCCACTATCCTCCTCGTCATCACTGTCCTCTGAATCGTCATCACCTGACTCTGAGTCTCTCTGTCGACGTCTCTGTCCAATGATAGGAGCAATGGCCTCATCAGGATCAAACATGCGTGGAGGTGGATGCTGTAGAACATACTGTACATACTCTGGTGTCGCTCCTGCATCAAGAACATCCACCCGGTAATCCCACATCTGTGCTCCTAAACTGGTGAACTCTGCCACCGCTGCATCATAAGAGATCCGTGGGCCCCACACTGCAAGCTCTGACTGTCGCCGCGCATAAATAGCTGAACCAACAGGCATACCCTGAATCCGACCAAACTGTCGCAATACACGTCCAGCAAGAAATCTCTCCAAGATCCATGTGGTCCATCCAATCAAAAATCTGGAAGTGCATACAAAAGGCATCTCCCTCGCATCCTCTGGCCATGGCTCACAATCCAAATATGGCCTCCAACATACTGTGTCCAAACTATCTAAAAGTCGCTGCCAATACACTAGTTTGCCCAGTCTAGGCTGAGCAATAATATGTGCATATCTCCATCTGTATGCTCGACCAGCTGGTCGCTCTCCTCGAGTCAATGGACGTAACACTGCAAAATGCTCCCATGCCCATATCTGTAATAATGAACATCCGATAGCAAAACTCCGGCCTCTACCATATACAATATGATGTAGCTCGTCATATAAGTGGGCTAGCATACAGGTACCCCATGCATATCGTGTGCCCTGCATCACCATGCTCTCTAAGACACGACCCCATCCGATCGCGAACCCCTTCGACCTATGGTCGGGGCACAACACACCTCCAATGAATCCTGCAAGTACAGCCGGTAGTGGTGGATAGGCATCTGTAATCTCACCCCATGGGATGAAGTACCCAACAATATGATCATCTCTGAATATCCGTCTCAAAGCAAGAGTA
>VDFB02202295.1:0-16067 GCA_007258455.2 Sequoia sempervirens
CACATACAATCCTACATACATACAAGAATACATGTACATGCACATATATACAATCTTACATACAAGTAGGTATACATACAATATACATGCATTGATACATACATACATACATACATACATACATGCATGGCATAGAAGCATACATATGCATACAAACATACAAATATATAAATATACATTCAATATGCATTTAACATAAAGCAAGACATAACGCAAGTGTGTTATACTGTGCTCGCATTATGTCTTGCTAGACATGCTCCCCATAATAAAAATAAACCATTTCAAAACTGACATATAATGCAAGCACGTTATAACACGCTCACATTATATCTTGCTTTGGGAATCCCCAAGCCTTGGATTTGTTATTTTCCTTGGAATACCAACCCAAAGGCTTGGAGGGCATTCCCAATGATCGAAGACATGTTTTTGCAATTTCTATAATATTTCACATAATCGTGTTTGTGTTCACTGTCAGGATTGCACATGGTTCAATATCAAACGAATCAAACATCTGGGTAATGTTAGGTTCCCTCTTAGCTATCCAATGATGTAATTGTTTTCACTTTCTAACAATGTTAAGCCATTTATCCATAATTTCATTTGTTTGTATGTCTCTTTTTTGGAAAAAAGTAGTGTTTGGTGTTTTTTTCGTTATAAATTAACTGTTCATCGAAATTTCAAATAAATTACATTTTTAGAACTAGAATCCATTCTACATTTTTAAAAAAAACTAAAATTAGTTTCTAAAATTTTAGTATGGCAAAAATTTTGTTTTTAGGAAGTGTCCACTTCAAAAATTAGTAAAAAAAAAATATTCATTAAAAAATTATAAGAAAAATCATGCATCAACTACATATTGTTAGCTAACTTCTAATCGTAGTGATTTTAAAAAATACTAAAAAAAAAGGTTCACCGTATGAGGGTCATACAAGAGTTGTTATGTTATGTTTTTTTGATAGAAACAACACCAATTTGTGTACGTCCCTCGTTTGAACCCCTTAATCTCAACCATTTTCAAAATAAATTAGTAGTTTAGAAAGTAGAATCAGAGCACTTGAATCCTTCTTTTTGTTCCATTTCAAAATTTTGAGTGTAAGTATCCTCAATTTCACTTCTAATGTCAGTGTTACCTGATTTTAGAAGAAAAGTGGCCACTTAAGCCCCCCATTTTTGGGAACTATCTTGGTGCACTTACCCAGATATGTGTTTTGTTCTTGAATGCATAACTAGATTCTTTGAAATTTTTATAGCACTTGTGTTGTCACATAAAATAAGAATAGACTCTTCACATATTACTCCAATGTCTTTCAAAGTTTGCTTCATCAACAAAACCTGTGTGCAATAGGATGTTGTAGCAATATATTTTGCTTCTGTAGTGGATAAAGAAACTAAGTCTTGTTTCTTACTCAACCAAGAAACCAATCTTCAGCCAAGAAAGAAAGCACTTCCACTTGTACTCTTTTGGTAATCCATGCAACCAGCCCAATCTGCATCAGTATATGCACTCAAGGTGAAATCAACACCCTTAGGATACCATAAGCCATAAGTTGGTTTCATAGTAGTAAGATATAGTAGTCCACCAATCATATATCTATACTTGCTCTAATCAATTTTAGCAGATTCATCATCTTTGCTCAGCTTATATCCAATTACCATAGGAGTACTAACCAATTTGGAGTCATCTATTCCAAAATTCTTCAACAAATCTTTTACATACTTAGATTATGAAATGAATATGCCTTTATCAATTTGATTCACTTGAAGACCAAGAAAGAAATTCAATTCACCAATCATGGACATATCAAATTATTTTTGCATTTCTTCAACAAATATTTTACACATGCCTTCAGTTCCACCAAAGATGATATCATCAACATATACAACTACTATAAACATTTTGTTACCTTACACTTTGAAGTAAAGATTGTTGTTAGCAACTCCTTTGTTGAATCCTTGCTTTGTCAAGTATCTATCCAATCTTTCATACCAAGCTCTGGGAGCTTGATTCAATCCATATGATGCCTTCTTCAACTTACAAACCATGTTTGGTTTGTCAAATAACTGAAACCCTTCAGGTTGTTCCATGTACAATTCTTCCTCCAATTCACCATTAAAAAATGTTGACTTGACATCCATCTGATACACTTTGAAATCCTTGTGGAAAGAAAATACCAAAAACATTCTAATAGCTTCCATTCTAGCCACTTGGGAAAATGTTTCTTCAAAGTCTATGCCTTCAACTTGTGAATATCCCTTGCATACAAGTCTTGCCTTATTCCTTACAACTTATCCATTTTCATTCAACTTATTCCAAAACACCCATTTTGAACCAATTACATTCATATTCACAAGTCTAGGAACTAGTTCTCATGTCTAATTCTTTTCTATTTGTTGCAACTCTTCTTTCATATCTTTTATCCATCTCTCATCTTCACATGCTTCACTCATAGACTTAGGTTTAATTTTAGAGAGTAAATGCAGATTTACCCCAGCTGCTACTTTACTTCTTGTCTTCACACCTTCACTCTTATCTCCAATTATTTGTTCCTTTGGATGATTCTTGTGGACATATTTAAGTCTTAACAATAGGTTCTAGTTCATTCTCTTATTCTTCCTTCTCCTTATTCTCCTTAGGTACATGTCCACAAATAGGATCATTAGGTTCAACTTCACTTATCTCAATAGGTATGTGTATGTCTTCAACAACTTTCACATTAGCACTTTCAACAATCTTCCTCAATCTCTTATTAAAGCATTTATATGCTTTGCTAGTAGTAGAGTACCCATGAAAAATTCCTTCATCACATCTAGCATCAAACTTTACAAGATTTTCAAATAATCTTTTTTAATGTAACATCTACTTCAAAATACCTTGAAGTACTTCACAGTAGGAGTCTTACTAGTCCATAACTCAAAAGGAGACTTTGTGCTATTGCCTCTAATTTGAACTCTATTAAGAACATAAACATTAGTGTGTATTTCCTCTTTCTAGTGCACATCTGGTACATTTGATTATTTCATCATGGTTCTTGCAGCTTCTTGTACTATCCTATTTTTCCTCTCAACTACCCCATTCTGCTGAGGGGTTCCCGGGGAAGAAAACTATGTCTTTATGCCATGTTGTTCACAAAATGTATTAAACTCACTAGAAGTGAATTCTCCACCTCTGTCAGACCTCAAACATTTGATTTTTAAATTTACTTCATTTTCCACTCTTACTTTGAACACTTTAAACCTATCTAGAGCTTGTGTCTTTTTCCTAAGAAAAGCAACCCATGTCATTCAAGAATAATCATCAATAAGAAGCATGAAATACCTGTCACCATTTAGGCCTCTTGTTCTAGTCATACCATAGAGATCAGTGTGAATTAACTCCAACATTCTAGTAGTAGAGTGTTCTTTTCCCTTAAAGTTGCATCTTGTTTGTTTCCCCAACTAACAACTTCTTCAAATAGTATTAGCAGGCCTTGTGATTCTAGGTAGACCTCAAAAAATATCTTTTGAACTTATTTTTGACTAGATTATCAAAATTTACATGTCCCATTCTCTGGTACCATAACTAACTTTCATTGACTTGAGATACAAGGAATTGACCATCAACTCCCTTAAGTTGATAGATGTTTCCATGAGTTCTCCTTCCAACAATAACCATATCTCCATTTGTAGATCCTTTTTTGATTTCACGTGTATTATTATGAAACACAAGTTTAAAACTATTGCTACACATCTTTCCAACACTCAAAAGGATATGCCTCAAACCCTTCACATAATATACATCATTAGTGTTATGTACTCCATCAAAACTAATTGAATCTTTCCCACAAATCTTAGCTCCTTAATACTTTTCAAGTTTAGTGAACTTACTTTTATCTCTGATCATGTGATTAGAACATCCATTTTCAATCACCCAATAGTCTTCATCCTATCTTGCATGAAAGGTAGTGACCAAAGTACCTTCCATCTTAAATTCATTTTGTTATTCAGAGCATTCTTGCACAATTTCTAGGGTTAGCAGATACAAATTTGTTTTCCAAAGCTAAAAACAAGCATTCACTATTATCAACCTAATTTTTAGATTCATCATCAGAGATGTCAGCTTCTTCTATAACATAATACAACTTCTTGTATTTCTTATTATTTCTATCCTTATCTTTATAATCCTTGTTCTTCTTATGTACAACTCTATTCAGACATCTTGAAGCATAATGACCAATATTACCACAAGTGAAACATTTAAAGGAAAACATACCTTTATACTTTCTAGTACCTTTCTTCAACTTCCTAGTGAAATTCTCTTCCAACTCATTATTATCATCACTCTCTAGATCATCTTCAATCTTCATTGTCTTAAATGTTGTCTCTGTCTTTTCTTCTTTCTTGTCTTCTTTCCTAAACTTTCTCATCTCAAATGCTTGCAAGGTTCCAAATAATTGTTCTTTAGTATACTTTATAGGATCATACATCTCTGAGCATGTACAAGATCATCATGGAAAAAATAGGCCCTTAAGTGGAAATAAAATTCAGAAAAATTAGAGTTAGGAAACTTGGTGTAAAAATTTGAATAAGTTTATCTATATTATTTCAAAAATATGTAAGAATATAATATGTACCAAATTGAATGTAGTTTCTAAACTACTAAGTTTATTTAAAATTAAAAAATCTATTTGGTGAAATTTTGAAATTTCAATGCAATAGCACTTAAATTTCAAGGAAAAAATAAAAAGTAGGTGTTTGTCTTGACCACCCTAACCATAATTAAGATGAAAATATCTACTTATAAGATTTTAGATATAAGTAGAGGACTCATGTCTCGATGTGATGCATATTTTTTTGTAATTTTTTTCCAAGTAAATAATTAATTGTGAATTTTTTACAACTTTTAAAAAAATAAAAACTCCTATGTTTGACCATAACTTGGTCAAAACTTCATGAAATTGAATTTTTTAATCCTATAGTATGTGAAGTATAGAATGTGACACATGTTTTAGATTCAAAAAATGTGATACTTTGAAAGCTATAGATGTTTTTCAATCATCCTATCAATCAAGACATTAGTCGTAATTCAAATAGAAAATAAATAATAATTATTTATTAAATTCAAAGTAAAAATAATTTATATTGGTGGAAAACTAATAATCTCCTTCATAAGCCCTTTTCATTTCATAAATTTTGGGTAAAAAAAAGTCATCAACCACATACCCTAGACATACCCATCATATCACCACTTTTTGGCCTATTATGATCCTACACATACCCCTCTTCAATAACTGAGATCTTATCATTGTAGCAATTTAGTAGGGTGATTAGGATCTTCTCAATAATATCTTCATTGGTTAGCTTCCCCCCTTGATTCTTAACTTCATTTGTTGTCATCTCAAGTCTCTAGAAATAGCTTGTAAACTCTTCACCTTCTTCCATTTTCAAATTCTCAAATTTGCACTTTGTTGCCAACTTCTTTGTCAACTTTACTCTTTCATTTCCTTCATACAATTCTTCCAACTTCTTCCATACATCACAAGTAGTATCTAAAGAAAGAACCTTAGTTCGCTTAGTTTTAGATAAAACACTATAAATAGCATACCTCGCTTTCTCATTCTCCTCATAAGCAAAAACCTCATCTGTTGTAGAAGGACCATTCATTGGAGCAATATACTTCATCTCAACAACCTTACAAGTCTTGTAACCAAGATAAACAATATATCCTCTCATCTACACTTTCCAATCATTGTAATCAAATCCATCGAACATAGGGATCGCCAACTTATGCACCATTGGATCTTCCTTAAGTAGTTAAGCTCTACACTAAGTAACCAAAGCTTTGATACCAATTGTTAAAAGGTGGAAGACAACTGGGGGGGTGAATCAGTTGTCACAAAATTCAAACTTAAAACTTCAACACTTATCAATTCCACAACCACACTATTATGTTATTAAGTATGAACATGAAACACAAATAATAGAAAGTAAAATCAACACAATGAACACCAGATTTTTACATGGAAAACTCAATGAGGGAAAAACCATGGTGAGGATTAACTCACAATATAAAGAGATTATAAAATTGAATACATAGGCTCACTGCCAAGGGCTCACTACCCAGAAGAGGACTCACTGTCCAAATACAAAGGCTCACTACCTAGAGAAAGGACTCACTTTCTAATAGGGAGGCTCACTGCCTACTGATACAAAAGATCCACTATAGCAATTAACACACATCTCCAGCCTTGATTAAAGGATTGCAAAAACCTTCAATTCACCGCCTTCAGGAATCTAACATAATGAAGAATTGCTACCTCAACTCACTTTCACACACTTCTAATCTTTTGATTTGTGGCTTACTTTGTTACTTTTCATCATGCTTCAAATCTTCACAATCCAACTTACACCATCTTCAACCATAAAAACTTTCTCCAAGGTTGGCCATATAAACTTCATTTCATAAATTCAAATTAGGTCGAGAATTCAACATTCCCGCAGTAGAAAGGAATGAGAGTGGACCAATAAATTTTTTATCCAAGATCAAAAGATAACGTCTCAACTCAACCACATACTTTCTTAATTAAATTTAATTCTTTGAATAAAGTGTAAACACTAGGTTGACCAAACCTAATGAAAACACAAATGAACATTGATGTACACACTTCCCAACAAGAAGATGACACACAGATGACACAACATGCTTCATTATGCATGAGAACACATCTCAGATTCCTTTAGGTACATTCACAACAAATGCAACAATCTTCGAACACCGAACTTCTTCCATTAGTCCATCCAGACTATGCAAACACATACATCAACTCTGAAACTTGACTTTTGGATCACCAAACCACATACATCTTTGCGAGAACCAAGAAAAAACCATTATAAGACATATGCCAGATTGACAAGATCTAAAGTAGAACAGAGGAGGACTATGGAATAGAAACATTTTTCCCAATCCATAGAAGACCAACTCTGCCAGAGCAATTCACACACTGGTGAACTTAACTTTCACATACCATCATACCAGAAGCTAGAACTCGGGAGATATCACCACTAGATCACCATTATCAAACCTTTAGAGCCACACAAGCATAGGATCAACATAGGAGAAAAACCTTTAGAGCCACACAAGCATAGGATCAACATAGGAGAAAAGCAGAGCACATACCAGAGCACACTATGAACACATTCATAACTCACTTCTCTTCTTTATTAATTTTCTCAAAAGCACTTGGAAACTCATCATTTCAACACATCTGCAATGTCATGAAGATAGCTCCATGTACTCACAACATCTTAGTAGCATCTCAACTATACATGTACAATCTGTAACATATTGAACTATGTTGACATCAATGAAAACATTAATGACAACACCGCCAAACTTTCTCATACTCACAACAAAAACAACATAGGATTTATAAATATTTGTAAATAGTTGCAAAAAGATTTGTAAATATGATGGAATGCATTAAAGAATGAATGAAAAAATCACTCTTATTTTTTATCTTTCAAGTCTTACTTCTACTCAATACTAAATGCTATAATTAGTAAGATCCTTTCATAAATAGGAAAAAAATATGGCTTGCCAAAATCATAGTAACAAATAATATTTGACAAGAAAAGGAGAGAGATATTATACATTGTTCACATCATGATGAGGAATATCATGTTTGTGAAGTGCATCAACCTCCATATCTAATTTTGTTTAGGCACACTAGGCGAGCACATAGATTCTCAAGGCTTAGAAATTGATGCATATAGATCTTCATCTAGTACTAGAGAATAAAGCAAAACAAATCAAAGATCATGACCAAATAGACTAAAGAAATGGAGACATACTTTAGGCTCATTATGGCAATGCCTATAGTCAAAAATTTCATTAAAGCATGGAGCCCTTATTTGGCATCTTCGACAGTAATGTGAACACCTGGCATAAATGATTATTGTTGGAGTGGATGGAGATAAAACTAATAAATATAACAGATTGAACACATAAAATATTGAAACATAAAACACAATTATTTCTTCACCCCATGCTACTGCACTTCATTCCATTGCTTAATCATATCAATTATATCATACCTCTTTTATAGAGGAGTTAGGCAATTGAAGAAGAAGAAATAATAAAAATATTTATAGATAAAACAAATTTAAAACTATGCAAACAACAAAAAGCTACCCAATTTCTAATTTATTTTGTTACAAAAAAACTTGAAATTTTTTCTTCCTCATATTAGAGAAATTATCTGCTTTATTTCTAACACTCCCCCCTAATTTTGACCACACATGCTTCAACATTTTCACTATTCAAATTTTATCTTTGCAATTTTTTCCTCTCTCTTATGGCTGCAACCAAGTCTTCATACTTACTCAAATGATACCTTGAAAATACCTTCAAGATATGTGAATCTTTCCTCAACTTTTTCTCCAACTATTGTGGCAGTCCTTAAAGCTTTGATTTTCAAATCTTCAAAACTCCAAACTAGAATTCCTCTCACTATCTGTAGCTTTCCATTTTGCATGACATCATGCAAAACCATGAAACATCTTTTGATTGCTATCTTCTTTGTCATATGAATATTTGAACTTGAATAAATTTTTCAACATACCTATAACTTGTTGCCAATTCGATCCAAAACTCCATCCACAATTCAATTGCATGCATCCTGTCATAGATTCACTTTTCCACTTCCTTTGCCAACACATATTTTCTGAATGATTTCTCAAATCACAAATTCTACAGGGATGTAGATCCCAACACATATCTTTTGTATGCCCTTTCCTACTACAATGACAACATTTGACACATTCTGCTCCTTGAACAAATTTTCTTGTACATTTATCATTTCCTTTATCTACAATATATCCAAGACCTTCAAATTTTTGCCTCATAATAGGCTCAATCGGCTCTTTCATTCCTTGTTCATACTTTCCTAGTCCTTGTCCTTTATAACCCATTCTTTTCATTATTTTGAAACCAACATTCTTTTCATTACAATCATCATCTGCTGATTCTAGTACACTATCTTTTTCATCTTTACATTTTTCATCAAAAACATCTTTTGATTCATCAACTAAACTACACAAGTCTTTAGTATCACACAAAGCATCACATACTAATGGCTTTGACCTTAAACATTCATTATCTTCTTTTAATTTTGAAATTTCCTCTTTCTGTAAACAATTTTCTTCTTTTAACCTCTTTAGTTTTTCTTTCACCTCATCAGATAGCTTCAATCTTTCTTCTAGCTCTTCATTTTTCTTTTTCACTTTCTCTAATTCTTTTTCAAGATTCTCAATTTCAAACAAATATTCACATCTTTCTTTTTGAAACTCTTTTAAATCTGCTAACAATTGTAAATTACATTTTTTAATTTCTATCACTTCTTCCTCCGAAACATTTTTCTCCTTCTTTACTCTTTTTCCTATCTTTCCCATTGAAACAAATGATTTAACTTACCTTATTTATGCACTTGACTCTGATTTCACTAAAACGATTTAGTTTCTCCAACAGATTCGCGTGCCTTCACCCTCTCTCTTACAATCTAAAGCTTGTCTTCTACAAATCTCTTAAAAAGAATATGAACAACAATTAAAATAATAGCACAATCTCAATTTACTTCAACACCTTCATAAAAAACTACTTCAATCTCCTCTATGCTGGCCACGATTTCTTCCTGAAAACTTCAACCCTTTAGAATGGTGACTTCTTTTGATCTACAACATCTTCTCTTTAGTGGTTTGATTTTTTTTCCAACCTGACGGTTTCTTATTCTTCAGTGCCATAAAAATTCCTTTAGCAACGATCCTCCTACTTGTTGGGCGTTACATTCAAATTTGCTACAGTTTGCGATCTCCAAACAGCTCTTTTCTAATCACCAAACAATTATTTTCTAGACAGTCTGCGGGCCTTTTTCAAAACAACAATTCAAACTTTTATTTCTACACAGCAATCTTATGGAACAGTGGCTTCAAACAATTCTTTGAATGGAATTTATAAACTGCGATTAGAATTCAGGCAGCGTCCATCAGCTTCTTCTGAAACAATAATCCAAACTTTAGACTTCACAGCTCCCATGATCGATCTGCTCTGATACCACTTTGTTGGAGTGGATGGAGATAAAACTAATAAACAAATTGAACACATAAAATTTTGAAACACAAAACACAATTATTTTTTCATCCCGTGCTACTGCACTTCATTTTATTGCTTAATCAAATCAATTACATCATGCCTCTTTTATAGTGGAGTTAGGCAATTTGAGAAGAAAAAATACTAAAAATAGTTACAGATAAAACAATTTTAAAACTATGCAAACAGCAAAAAGCTACCAGCTACCTAATTTCTAATTTATTTAGTTAAAAAAAATTACAGGTTTTTCTTCGTATGGGAAAAATTATCTGCTTTATTTCTAACAATTATTATCATTTTATAATAAAGTCAGTAAAGTAGAAATCATTCTGGCACATCACACTTACTATCTTCGTGTGCCTGCAATTGATCGTTTTGACTCAGGAAAAATAGTACACAACATCATGCAAAAACAAACATCCATTAATATTGACAGATACAGGAAAACAATGAATCTAAAAGGCAGAATAAACACTGGCAATTGCAGTTGTCAGTGCATGGATTACATGCCAACAGACATTTTACATTAAAGCCACTAATTCATGTCCTGAAAGGTTAAATGGATGAGCAAATGATTATAGATGCCACCCATTGCATAACATGACAGCAGCAACAACAAAACGATTTCTTCCCAACAAAACCTCAATATCAAAGAACAACTATCAGCATAACAAGGACTGAATCATGTGAATATGATCTTGTGCATATCTAATTTTATCTATGTGAAGAGAAAGAGTAATAAAGAAAGAGTGATTAAGCCACCTCTAGCAATAATTCGCCATGTTTGAAATACAGGGAATTATGCTTATAAATGCAAATAGTGAAAACCAGTATTTCTGGAATGTAAACTTCAAAAAAAAAGTAGAGTTTATAAGAAAGCCCATGCTTAGAAATTTCTTGAGTAGACAACTAATATTCAGAAAAATCCTTCCACTCAATTTTATGCAAACAAGTGTAATGGAAAAAAGAGTGGTTGGGGGGAAAGAGTGAATTCGGGTGGATAGGGAGTAAGTGTGTTACCTTCCTTCAGTATGTACAGCTGCTGTTAAATAATTGTGATGCTACAGCCATAGTTTGTTGCTATTGCCGGATTAGACCACACGTGCTCAAAGCCACTTATTGCAAACAAGTCTGTTGTAGGGGTTGTAAGCTATTTGTGTTAATTAAATTGTTTAAATGGAATTTAAGTTTTTCCCTAAATTTGGCAAATCCGTACTTGCTTTTGTTTACAAAGTTTCATGATGTTTGTCTTAGGGGTGTGACATATCATTCAGTGAAGGCAAAAAAAAATCTTGAGACATTTGTTGAATTTGAATGTTTATTCTCCAAAAAAATTACATAATGTGAAACTATAAAGATTCCTATACGGAATGGTTCCTATACATTTTGAAACCTCCATTCCTTTCAGAAAATAACTAAAAGTGATAAAATTAATCATGTGAATTACTATCTTTCTGTTTTGTGCTCATTTGCAGAAATTTAATGGCAAACTTCCATGTTTTATTTTTCTGTTAATACAAATTTGATTTGTGTATGCAATGAATGTTCCATTGAAGCTTAGAAACGTAAATGGACTGTGAGAAAAAGTAGGCTTTGAATTTCAGAAAATAATATGCTTCTTTGCAAAATTTTAATTGAATTTTTCTGTATGTTAGGTTTTTATTATTGTAATTTATATTTGTACAGCTGAATCAAAACCAAATGCACAACATCATCTAACAAGCAGGGCTGCAACATAATCTGGAAAATTACAGTAAACATACTAGAAATACATATGCTGAATAGAAACCCAATGCACAACATCATCTAATTTAATTGTTCAGCTGAATCAAAGATTTTTTTCGTCATTGATAGGTTTCAAAATTCTTTTAGCGCACATGATAAATCTATACTTAGTAAAAGGATATTTCATGAAAATTTGGCTATGGAAAAAAAGGCAAGATGTCTTAGACAACTAGTTTTAAATTCAAACCCTTACAAAACCAAACCCTAAAATATCGAGGTTTTAGTGCTACTGGATTCTTGAGTTCAAGGCAAAAAAATCTGCAGCTTTTAAGTGAAACTATTGGTTGCGAGTAAAAGTTTGTTTTCACTTTTCAGACATGGGATGAGGAAAGTTGTTTTTCGCAGCATGAGACAACTTTCGGGAGAACCAATCCCTTCATTTAACAGATAGCAAACAATAGATTTATATAGTATTGTGCATCAGGGTTTGAAGCTGTCTAGAAATGGCGGAAGCTGCAAGGGGGCCCAAAAATCCTCTGAATCTTCTGGCAGCGGTTAGGAAATAAACGTAGAAAGCTTTAATAAAAAAGTGCAAAGTTTGTATGGTCATTGGAAAGGAGGGCAAGCGACTTACCTCAAGATTCTGCACAAATTGTGTGTTTATGTCAATGATCTTGACGAGAAAAATGTGTAGAGTTTGCAGGAAGCTCAGAACAACAAATTAAAACCTGCGCAACCGTAGCCAAAGAATTATTTGAGTCAAAAAAAGGTTCAGAAAAATTGTAATGAGGAAAATGAAACCGTAATGAAACCAAGACAACTGACTTACCTCAAAATTCCTGCGAAACCGTAATGAAACCAAGGCAAGTGAAAATGTTCAGAGCTTACAGGAAGAATATTACAAGCAGATATTTTAGAAACCCTAACTATCAGCGACCTTTAGATGTCAAATGAGGGTGGGGAGAGTAAATGCTCAGTACAATTTCAGATGCAGCCACCTTCTAAACAAAAACAGTTAATGCAAGGCCAAATTCCTTTTCAGACGTGAGGCCAGGAATGAAAGGGAATTTTTGTGCAGGTGTCACATATTGCAAGTGGCACTCTCTGCAACCGACGACTGCAAGTGACTGTACTCTTGCAACTGACGACTCCAACAGACGATGAAGATCTCTAAAATCATCTTGCATGCCCCCTCCGCAGTTTGAGACCCTGTATAGACAAACGAAGCCCTGAAAACCTCAGCTAGGGAACGCCTTAGGCGTAAATATGCAGAAAACCCCCTCTTTTGCACGCGCCATGGACATGGCACTTTAAAGACAAGTGAAGAGAGGTCTTAGCAGCCAGAAGGGAAGAACGGGGTTGATTGAAGACAGGCTGCGCAGCATATATTTCAGTTGGCAATGTGGGAAGGGTCGTGATAAACCAGAAGGGACGGACAGTTGTTGTTCACATGCAAAATCAATTAAGATCAAAACAGATCAAAGCATGTAGAGGGCTGTAATGTTCCAGCTTATATGAAAACAATAATTGGCTCAGATTAATGTACGCTGTCATGCAGTGAATTGTTTTTGCATAATCCGAACAACATCAAAAGACAACCAGACATATATGCTCTGTTAATGACGAGTAGAATCCCAAACAAATCTGTAGCTACCGGAAGAAATGGTGTCAAATATTAACTGTAATTCTGTTAGATGCTAGTCCAGAGTTGGCTCACGGCCACCACAGGAAATAGAGCAATAAGGATCAGAGATCGACACACAACAGAAATAGCTTAGGCACAATATGCGGACAGGATAGCTCTCATATTCACACACAGCAACCAATTATATTCATCATCCAGATAGTGGGAACAAGTAGCGATACTCGCAGTTCACATACTGGAATCAACTATTAATCAGTCCAACGGTCCGGAAGGTAGTTACATACATATACATGGATCTGTTGTAGTATTCTTTAGTCAACAGACCCCCTCCGATACCCCATCGCCCCCACTCTGTCAGTGATTATCACAATGTGTAATCCTCAGATACCAACGGTGGAGCATTGTTCTTCAGCTATGGATCCCGTGACTGGACGCGGAACCGTGACAGAAGTAATAACGGTAAGATCATTCACTTTCCTTATGATCCCTAACAGCTCGATCTAGTAGTCTCGAGCAAGGCAAGCACGCCTCCGACGGTACGGTTGAATAGCTCAGAATCGCACAGTACCCAATTGACTTCGATTGGAAATCAGAAGTCGGGAGATATCGTTCAACAATGGCAGCTCAGGTGAAGCCACCCCCCAATCGTATTCGCAAGAATCACACACTGTATCGTCGTCTTCTGTGGATGTAATCTGCTGGCGCAATGAATAAGTGGGTATCGTAGATATGTGAATGCGAACAGAAAATTTTATCAAGAAATGACATGAATCAGTTAATAGGAAGTATGATGTATATTTTAACCTGTCACTGATCAAACCCATCAATCTGTTTGGATTAGCTAGATTTGATCTCTCTCGTTAGAAGCCTCTTACTATATTGAGAGAAGCTTGTCAGCTTGAATGGAAATTAGAGTTCTTTCACTCGATTAAATGAAGTTGATTGCAAAGGAGATTTCTAACTACAAGAACAATGTCCAATGTAAGTTTGTATCTATTATTAAGTTTAGATTGTATATATCGCTAAAATAGTATTCATTTGTTTGCACATCATTTTAAATTCGTGCACAAGGATTTACATATTTTCTATTCATATAATCTACATATCATTATTTTTTTGATGTGTATAGCAGCTCCATTCATTCATCTGGTATCAAATCTAGATGTTGTAGAGACAGTAACATGAAAAAGAGTTCGCTGTGGTTTCCAGAAGTGCATGTTGCTTTGTGCAGGATTATTTTATTACAGCAATGTGAGCAGCCGCAAAAAAAAAAAAATTCTGTTACAAAAAGTAGTGCTGAAGTAAAGTGCTGTTTTTATTTTCTCATATTAAAAAAAAGGAGACAACTTGTTAAGGTGAGAGCAGTCATATAAAGCAATTTGAACTGAGACTAGTGTAAAAAGGAATATGATCAAACATTTGTTTTGCTGCTACCAGCAAAGAAAAAAGTATCTTCTGCTGCGATTTGTTGTGACCATTGATTTTGCATCTTAAAAGAAATTTGTTTGTGCACTCAGCTGGCACTTGTGAGAAAGGAAGAATGGTTTTTAACAAATATTTTGAATGAGAACAAATACGAAACAATATAGATATACAAGTTACAATTAAATCTGACAAAGGATAACAGGAACACTGAAAGTTATATATTATGATCTGACAAATGATAACAAAAACATCAAAAGTTATATACTATGATCGAACAATAATAAGAGATATCATCGAAATATTTTGAGAAACAGTATTTTGAATAACAGGAGATGGCTGACTATGTGTTATTCTTCCATGCAAGATTTTTCTGCCTCTATTTCTCCGCCGTCTCCTTTGCTGCCTCTGCATTTGAGGTCAACACAAATTACTATTAAAGAAAGGAAAAAAAAACAAAAACAAAAAATGCAATGAAAAGTAAGATGAACATACCTGCATTGGATTCTCTAGAGGGATTGTCAACACTCTCACCCTTCTTTCGTGCCAATCTAAGATGATCTCGGAGAGATCTTGGTATGTTTGGTATTCTCCTTATCTGATAATGAGGAGGTTGGCTGACATTTTCAGATCTTCCATTTTGAACTGCAAAAAAATCACTTCTATCAAATAAATTCTCTTATTTGCTAGTTGGGTCTCTCAATAGTGATCTAAAAATGATTCAGGAAAGGAATAGTCTTATATAATAGAAAATCACAGCCATTTATAGAGTGGCTGATCTCACACTTTTGTTAGTTTAGAAAACAAAACAAAGAAAGACTATTATTAGCACAAGGGTCAAAACAACAGATTGTACAGACACTTGAAAAATATAAAAAGAAGATGATATACCTGCATTCTTCTGACCATCTTGGCTGTAAGAAGAAATAGTATGGAATTAGTTAAGAATTGTATTCAATTGAATATTTCAATCATACCCTAATTTTGTAAAAAACAACTCTTCTCTTTTGTAGAACAGAGAATTTTAGAAAAAAAAACTACACAAATGGAAGACATGAACCAGTCAAGTATGAAGTATAACTTAACCTTCTATTGATGGAATCCATCAATCTGTTCTGGTTAGTCAAATTAGATGTCTCTTCCACTGGAAGCCTT